>JBBDGP010002899.1:0-280000 GCA_037952835.1 Lithobates septentrionalis | reverse complement strand
CTGACAGGATTGGTTTAGCTATAAAAGTTGAAGAGAGAGAGACCCCCACCATTCTCTTTTTTATCCTCACCTGACAAGATGGATGAACATCGCAAGATCCCCTTACCGCATCACCCCAGCAGGTTCAAGCCTCTCCTGTTTGGAAGTCCCTCCTGTACAGTCTCTAAAGGAGCTTCTATGGAGGGAACCCCACTCTGGTGGTCTCAGGGGCAACACCAAGGATTAACTGGCACATAGTAAGCTTTAAAAAAGCTTCAATTATTGCAGCGGTCTCCACTTTTACTTTCCTCCTTTTCTCTATTACTTTCTCCCTTCCTTTTTCTCCCATGTATGTTTATCTGGTACCTGTAGTCCCACAGCGCTCTCGAGGCATCTATCATGGCGCCGCTCGTCTCGTCCCGCATTACGCATGCGCGGTAGACACAGAGAGGGGACGTTTTGCCTTTTCTCCAGCTTCCAAGATGGCGCCGGAGCTATCACGATGCTTCTGCGCATAGCGTTATTTTTGCCGCGACGGCGGCGGGCTATTTAAGAAAGGACTCCAGGCTGAAAGACAGAAGATAGATGAAATCAACTTGTATTCTACTCGTTTTCTACCGCAATTCTGCTATCCTTATTCTTCCTTCTTCTGGATCCTGGTAAGCAATTTTAAATCCTCTCATCATTTAGGACCTTCTTAAAAAAAAAAAAAAACCAGCAGCTCTTTTTTTTTTTTTTTTTTTTTTTCTTGTCTTACATAGATATGTGTATATATATGTATATATTTGTCTACCTCCTTAACCCCTTCCAGGCTTCTTCTGTTCCTGCCTGCCTTCCTCCTCTTTACTCATGGAGACCACTGCCCAAGCAGACCATCCACGACCAATAAGGTAAGGGGCTGTACGCATTCAGGGGTAAGTATTGAAGAGAGAAAAAAGAGAGCATATCTTCTGATAAGTATCCTTCTGACAGCCCTTCTAGGTCCAAATCAAAACGCAAAGAAAGATCAAGCCATACCTCAAGCAGAAGATCTCGCAGAAGCCGATCACGATCCTCATCCCGTCGCAGGCACTCACGCCGTAGTCATTCTCGCCGTGGTCACTCACGCCACAGCCGTTCCCGACGTAGTCGATCTCATCATAGAAGATCATCTTCATCACGTCACAGACGAAGCCAGCACACCCGTCCCGCAGCTAATTCCTGCTGGGTATGTGGCGCCACTGCTTTGCCAGATAAGCTAGTATGTCGCACGTGCTTCAATGAAGCCACAAAGGAAAGAGAATCGGACGTCAGGGAAGTAACCGAATTAATTCGGGAATCAGTGAGAGAATCCTTAATGGAGTCAACTACACCCCTGCCGACCAGGTCAGACCCAGGTACCTCCATGGCTCCTCCACGCTCAGCAACCGAGGCAGGGACAGAACCAGAGTCCCCTTCTGAGAACGAGGATCCAGAAGTACCAGCAGGTTTTGACTTCACTCTGGTCGAGCCCTTTGCAAAATCTGTCAAGGAAGCCATAGGTTGGGAAGAGCCTGAGGAAGCACCTCAGAGGACACGGAAATATTTTCCAAACCTGAAGAGGGATCCAGAAACCTTCCCTTTCATTGAGGAGTTGAATGATTTGATCAAGGATGAATGGGAAAGATCCGACAAGAGACCTAGCCTGAATAATAGACTAGCAAAGATGTATCCTTTAACCACTTAAAGACCAGCCTCGTTTTGGATTTTAGGTGTTTACAAGTTTAAAACAGGTTTTTTTGCTAGAAAATTACTTAGAACCCCCAAACATTATATATTGTTTTTTTTCTAACATCCTAGAGAATACAATAGCGGTCATTGCAATACTTTTTTTTGCACCGTATTTGCGCAGCGGTCTTCTAAGCGCACTTTTTTTGGAAAAAATTCACTTTTTTGAAAAAAAAAATAAGACAACAGTAAAGTTAGCCCAATTTTTTTTTATATTGTGAAATATAATGTTACGCCAAGTAAATTGATACCCAACATGTCACGCTTCAAAATTGCGCCCGCTCGTGGAATAGCGTCAAACTTTTACCCTTAAAAATCTCCATAGGCGACGTTTAAAAAATTCTACAGATTGCATGTTTTGCGTTACAGAGGAGGTCTAGGGCTAGAATTATTGCTCTCACTCTACCGGTCGCGGCGATACCTCACATGTGTGGTTTGACCACTGTTTTCATATGCGGGCGCTACTCACGTATGCGTTCGCTTCTGCGTGCGAGCTCGTCGGGACAGGGCGCTTTAAAAAAAATTTTTTTTTTTTTTTTATTATTTATTTTATTTTATTTTATTTATTTTTTCACTGTTTTTAAAAAAAAAAAAATTTGGATCACTTTTATTCCTATTACAAGGAATGTAAACATCCCTTGTAATAGAAAAAAGCATGACAGGTCCTCTTAAATATGAGATCTGGGGTCAAAAAGTCCTCAGATCTCATATTTACACTAAAATGCAAAAAAAAAAAAAAAAAAAAAAAAAAGTCGTTTAAAAAAATGACATTAAAAAAATTTGTGCCTTTAAGAGAGTGGGCGGAGCCGTCGAATGACGTCGCTCCGGCCGTCACATGGTATGGAGACGGGTGGGGGCCATCTTGGCCTCACTTGTCTCCATACCTCAGCAGGGAAAGGACCCGATCGCCTCCGCCGTTACCGACGGCTCCGGTAAGCGGCGGAAGGCGCGGGAGAGCGGCGGGAGGGGGGGTGGCACCTCTCCCGCCGCCGATAACGGTGATCTCGCGGCGAACCCGCCGCAGAGACCACCGTTATCGTGTACAGAATCGCTCACTGTAAAGATGGATATCTCGGTTGTGGCAGCAGCTGCTGCCGTTACCGAGATATCCATCTTCAAAAAAATGACGTATATATACAGTGAGCGGGGCTTAAGTGGTTAAAAGAACCTAAAGTCAACTCTTTAATTAACGCTCCAATTGTGGATGCCTCTTTAATGCGTCTGGCAAGGCATGTCACCCTTCCCATCGAAGACGCTGTCTCATTTCGTGACGTTCTGGATCGGAAGATCGATCTAGAACTTAAAAAGGCCTATTCCACAGCAGGAGGTGCTTGTAGACCAGCAGTCGCTACAGCAGCAGTTGGTAGAGCTATCTCGGGCTGGACTATGAATATCGAAAAATCTCTACAGGAAAAAGCAGACTTGGAGAAGGTAATTACATCCTTACAGGAACTCAAATTAGCAGGCGATTTTATCGCAGAAGCCTCCATGGACATTATTAGGTGCTCAGCCCGGGCAATGTTAGCCTCGGTGATGGCAAGAAGAGCTCTATGGCTAAAACCCTGGATAGCCGACGCAGCATCCAAAACAAATTGGTGCAAGATTCCCTACGACGGTTCCAATCTCTTCGGTTCCAAATTAGATACGGCAATTTCTAAGGTGACGGGGGGGAAAATCGGGCCTCATTCCCTCAGACAGGAGGCCCAAGAGATCAAGAGGCCCCACTTACAAGGGTAACCTTCCCGAAAGGTATAGAGAAGCAAAAACCTACAGACCGGGTAAAGAGTTTAAAAGGAACTGGAGGAACACACAGTCATCCTTCCTGAGGATGCGGAAAACCAAGGTCACTCCATCCAGTGAACAACAGAAGTCCTTTTGAAGGTACGCCCGCCCATCCCCCAAGGGTGGGCGCCAGACTCAGGAAGTTCACACAAATATGGTCAGAAAACATCAGAGACCCTTGGACCATTTCTACAATCAAGTTCGGTCACAAATGGAGATTCCTGAACAGGATTCCCAGGAACCACTTTCTGCCAACCAAACTCCCGTCCTCTCCAGCCAAAAGAGGGATCTTTCTGAGGTACATAACGGAATTAAAACAAAAAGGAGGCAATTTTGGAAGTTCCGCTGTGTCAAAGAGGCAGAGGTTTCTATTCCCCTCTTTTTTTGGTGAAAAAGAAAACGGGAGATTTACGACCAGTACTGGACTTAAAGAGACTAAACAGGAACATCAAGTTGGAATCCTTCAAAATGGAAAGCCTACAGTCCATACTACTAGCAGTGAATCTAGAAGACTGGATGCTGTCCGTAGACTTATTAGACGCCTATCTTCACATTCCAATACATCCTGCCTTTCAAAGATTTCTACGATTTTCAATCAACCAACATCACTTTCAGTTCCAGTGCCTACCCTTCGGCATCTCGTCAGCTCCCAGGACCTTCACCAAAATTCTTCTACCCCTCATCGCGTATCTCAGGGAGAAAGGTCTAAGGGTACATCATTATCTAGACGATATACTTCTTCTAGCAGAAAGTCGCCAAATCTTGATTCAGCACCGGGAGATCTTACTATCAACCCTGCATGCTTTCGGTTGGCTAGTGAACTGGCAGAAAAGCAAGCTTCAACCCACTCAGAAAATGGTTTTTCTAGGAGCAGAACTAGACACCATCCAGAACAGTGTACAGCTCCCTCAGGAGAAAATCAGGCCCCTCATTCAGAAGATTCAGAGGTTAATCTCCGTTACACACTTACCAGCCAGAGTATGTATGAGTATCCTGGGTTCCATGTCTGCGACTCTGCCCATGGTCCAGTGGTCCCAATGGCACACAAGGATCTTACAGAATTCCTTTCTCAGGCAGTGGGATGGAGTATCAATGCTTCAGGAGATCTACATACACAGGTATGTGAAGCAAGCAATGTGGTGGTGGACAAGATCCAGCAACCTCAAGAGGTACAAACCCATAATTCCTCCTCAGCCCGAGGTAGTCACTTCGGACGCCAGCCAGAAGGGATGGGGAGCACATTACCGGAATCTAGCGGCCCAAGGGCAATGGAAGTTTCAGGCTCATGGGGTAGTATCCAATATATTGGAACTCAGAGCAGCTTTTCAGGCACTTCGGTCCTTCACTCCTTACTTGGCGGGGAAGAATGTTGTGATCCAAATGGACAACCGAGTCGCTGTAGCATACATACAAGGAGTCGCTCGTTAATGCAGGAGGTACGCCCCATCATGGAGTGGGCTCAAGTGCACCTAATAGACCTGAAAGCGGTGTATGTCCCAGCAGCTCAGAACATGCTGGCCGACTATTTGAGCAGGGAAATTCTCTCAAACGAGTGGTCATTGAACCAACAGACCTTTTCCCTCCTTTCAAGAACTTGGGGAATACCAGAGATCGACCTAGCAGCTACACCTACAAACACCAAAATGTCAGATTTCTATCAAGAGCAGCCTTCCCATCGGCCGAGGGAACGGATTGTCTAACCCATCCATGGAATTTCAAGCTGGGTTACATTTTTCCACCAGTACCCTTAATCGCGAGATTCCTGTCCAGGCTTCGGAAATCATCAGCCACAGTGATAGCTGTAATTCCTTTTTGGCCAAGGAGACCTTGGTTCACAACCCTATTACAACTCAGCCTACAGCAGCCGCTTACTCTCCCAGTAACATCGGACCTCCTGTCCCAGGGCCAATTCCTACACCCAGCTCCAGAGAAGTTACACTTGACAGCATGGAAGTTGAAAGGGCTCGGCTGATAGAGCAAGGATGCTCGCAGCAGGTTATTGCTACTCTTTTACAGGCTAGGAAAAGCACCACCAACAAAACTTACTCTCAAGTCTGGAATAGATTTTGTTCACTGGCCCAGCAAAAAAATTGGAATCCAGTATCACCAGAGCCACCGCAAGTTCTAGAATTCCTTCAGTTGGGTATTACTAAAGGACTAAGCTCAAGTACCCTTAAGGTCCAGGTTTCTGCTCTTTCGGCTAAAACAGGCATTAAATGGGCCCTACACCCTCTAGTAATTCAGTTCATGAAGGCTTGCTTAAAAATCAGACCTCCAATAAAACCCATTTTTCCAGCATGGGATCTCTCTACAGTACTGGACGCACTATCAAAACCTCCTTTTTTTCCGGTTGAGTCAATTTCACTCTGGAACCTGACTCTGAAGTTAACCTTCCTTATCGCCATTACATCTGCGAGAAGAGTTTCAGAACTTAGAGCTCTACTAATATCAGAACCTTATCTAGTCCTCTATCCTGATAGAGTGGTATTGAGACCCTCAGAGCATTTTACTCCCAAGGTATCATCTTCCTTCCATTATAATCAAGATATCACCCTTCCTTCCTTTACTAACGACCAGGGCGAGCCTCATGCATTGGATGTAAAGACTATTATTACCAGCTATTTGGAAGCTACAGTTTCCTTCAGGAAGACAGATACCCTTCTCGTAATTCCTCACGGTCCCAGAAAGGGTCATCCAGCAACTTCTCGAACAATCGCATCCTGGTTGGTCAACACCATAAAAAAGGCATACTCTTCTCAGCAGCTTGTTATCCCAGAAGTCATCAGGGCACACTCTACTAGGGCAGTGGCAACTTCATGGGCAGCATACTGCAGGGTTTCACCGGAGACAATCTGTAAGGCAGCGACCTGGTCATCAAGACATACATTTACTTCTCACTATAAAATCGACTCTGCTCAGCTAACAGCGGACTTTGGCAGATCCATTATTAGAGCCAACTCCACAGCTCTTTGAATAATAATAAAACTTTAATTGCACCCTCCCGTCTGGCGAGTTATTTCCCAGTGTGTGCTGCCATGAAGGCGTCAGGAAAATGGAAAATTGTATACTCACCTTTCCGTAATTTTCCTTTCCTGACGCATCTTCATGGCAGCACACAGATTCCCACCCACGTTCTTAGATGATAGATACAGAGAATGGTGGGGGTCTCTCTCTCTTCAACTTTTATAGCTAAACCAATCCTGTCAGGTTGTGGAGGCGGGGTCACAACCCAGTGTGTGCTGCCATGAAGATGCGTCAGGAAAGGAAAATTACGGAAAGGTGAGTATACAATTTTCCATTTTATTGCTAGAAACAACCCTGTGTACATGTACTGATAAGATAACAGAGGAGAGTTCAGGGGTAACTGAAAAAAATGCCCAACTACTCCTAAACATCTGTTTTCCAGCAGCAGTGTACATGAAGCCTTACTGGTTTGACTGCAAAAACAAACTTTAAAAAAGTCGTCATTAAGTGCCGGTTCACACTATAGCGACTTGGGATCCGACTTGTCAGACCTCAAGTTGCCCCAAGTTGCTTGACATCAGAAATTCTATTATAGTTAATGAGAGCCGTCTTAACCACTTCAGCCCCGGAAGAATTTACCCCCTTCCTGACCAGTGTGTTTTTTTGCAATTCGGCACTGCGTCACTTTGACAATTGCGCGGTCGTGCGATGTGGCTCTCAAACAAAATGGACGTCCTTTTTTTTCCCACAAATAGAGCTTTCTTTTGGTGGTATTTGATCACCTCTGCGGTTTTTATTTTTTGTGCTATAACCAAAAAATAGCGACAATTTTGGGAAAAAAAAAAAAAAAAAAAAAAAAAACATTTACTCTAATAAATATCCCCAAAAAATAATTAAAACAAATTTTCCTCAGTTTAGGCCGATACGTATTCTACATAATAAAATCGCAATAAGCGTTTGATTGGTTTGCGAAAAAGTTATAGCGTTTACAAAAAATAGGGGGTAGTTTTATGGCATTTTTATTAATTTTTTTTTTTACTGGTAATGGCGGCGATTAGCGATTTTTATTGTGATTGCGACATTATGGCGGACGCATCAGACATTTGACACATATTTGGGACCATTGTCATTTATACAGCAATCAGTGCTATAAAAATGCACTGATTCCTGTGTAAATGACACTGGCAGGGAAGGGGTTAACCACTAGGGGGCGGGGAGGGGTTAAGTCAGTACTAGGGAGTGTTTTCTAACTGTAGGGGGGATGGGCTAGTTGTGACTCGTCACTGATCTCTGCTTACGATGACAGTGAGCAGAGATCAGTGACACTGTCACTAGGCAGAACAGGGAGATGCTGTTTACATCAGCATCTCCCCGTTCGTCTTCTCCGTGAGGCGATCGCGGGTATCCCCGCGGCGATAGAGTCTGCGGGACCCGACTCACGGAGCTCCCAGCCGGCGCACACGCAATGGCACGGCGGGAAATTAAATGGGACTTACCTGTACGCCCATTTTCCCAGCCGTGCCATTCTGCCGACGTACATCGGCGTGCGCCGGTCCGCAAGTGGTTAATGTACACTACTGAAGTTGCTCCGACTTCAGAAAAGGTTCCTGTACTACTTCAAGGGACTTGTACCCATAGATTTCAATGGAAGTCGCCTTGAAGTCGGATCCTTGTCTATAGTGAAGCGACTTAACAGGAAGAAAAGAATTCTCAGGTACAACAATGTCGTCACAAGAGCTGATTAGCTCTGATTGGCCACAGGCAAAGTCACCTGTCCTTGAGGCG
Organism: Lithobates septentrionalis; assembly: GCA_037952835.1. Taxonomy (NCBI): domain Eukaryota; kingdom Metazoa; phylum Chordata; class Amphibia; order Anura; family Ranidae; genus Lithobates; species Lithobates septentrionalis. Next base: position 271,744 of record JBBDGP010002899.1, on the reverse strand, counting down.
ACTTGAAGTCGCGTTGTAAGTCGCGCTGAAGTTGCCTTGCAAAAGTCGTGCTGTAAGTCGTGTTGCCCCGCTCCAAAAAACACCATAAGAAAAATGACAAAATTTAGGAAAGGTACTTTTTTGTTACATTATGAGGAATTTCTACTTCACCCTTTTCTTGGAATATTTCTTCTAAATCCTAAAACAAAGCTGTGCAAAGAAATTTGCAACAGATCCAGTCTACAAAATGTATAGATTTTGTTGCAAATAAAAAGGTCTTATTCCAATATAGTAAAGCAAATATGAATAATAACCACTTGCAGCTAGCAGGCTTGATGCTACTTGGCAACTTCACACAAATGCCGACTTGTTGCAATGCTGTGAACAGACCTGAAAAGCAGATCAAACTACATGTATAGAAATGAATAAGTCAGACAAGGACAACACCGTCCATCCAGGCATAGCCTTCCTACGTTTTATTTATGGGTCAAGGGATCTGATATCTGAATGACTGGCAACACAGGAAGAAGAGAAAGAAAAGAAAATTAAACAGCACAGATCTCAGATTAAAATAAACCGAAAATACCTCACCTAGGGCCCCTTTCACACCAAACTGTTGAACATTACATGCGTTGGTGCACTTCCATTCATTTTGAATGGCACCCCAACAACAGGTTTCCTGCACGAGTCCAAGTCTGCAATGAAATGCAACCTGCCCTATTTTAGGACTGGTACAATAGTTTATATTGTAGTGAGCATAACCTAACATAACAACCCTTCACCCACACAGGAGTGGGTACAACACAGACATAACAAAAAGGCATGGGGGAAAAAAAAAAAAAAATGATCAGCTAACTTTGTTAATACTAAAATGTTCACTGAGCAACCTAGGGGTACAAAAAGGTTCACATATATGTCGCCTAGATCCAAAGGGCCAACAAAGGGAGTCTGTTTAGCAGCTATGAACAGGTAAGACAGCAACTTTTGTTGGTATGAGAAAAATACCTGGATCAGGAATTGCAATAAGGCTATTTTTTAGCATCCTTGCGATTATGTGGAACAAGGAGTAGAGGAGCCCAAACATCCTGGACGGGGGCAGGACCACCAAGTGTGACCGATGTACATGATGGAAGTAAAATTCATCCTGGGTCAGATCTTAGGGAGTCAGTCACAGATGGGGTGCATGGAAGGGAGAGTTTGCAGCCTGGAGCTTTTACCCAGGATCGACAGGCTGTGAGCCTTCTCGTTGGTTGGTAGCAGGTGGAGGGTTTCTAGGACAGTCTTGGCTTCTTCCGTGGAGGTCACCGTCCTTGGTAGGAAAAAGATCATTTATAGGGGAAGCCCCAGCGGAAGCAGATTTGGTGATCAATTGCCATTGTGTAGGGCATCATCAGCCAGCGCTTCTGGATGGTGATGGAGAGAGGTCGGCAAAATGTTGATAACGGGAGTCCTGAAAAGGAGAGGTCAGATTTGTCCCGAGACACCCCAACGGAGAGTCTTTGGTGTGGTAGTATGTGAATTTTATTACAATGTCACGGTAGTATGTGAATTTTATTACAATGTCGCGAGGGGGGGGGGGGCCTTTCGCTTTTTTTGGAGCCCAAGGCTCGGGGAATTCGATCAAACTCCTGCATATCAGTCGGGAAGGTCAGGACAAGCTCCTGAAACAAGGCAGAGGCAGTGGAAGGGAGATAGTCGATGGACTTGGGGAGGCACAAGCTACCTTCCTGGACCTGTTCTCAAAATCTTCCAATGCGCAGCAGAGCTCCCTCCAGTTCCTTCCTCAGGTCAGACAAGTCCAGTTTGTGGTTTTCCAGGACAGTCGCCGCTGCGTCCATCTTCTCCTCCAGAATGTTGGTGCAGGAGCCCATTATCCAACTTCCTTAGTATGATGGGCAGCTAGTTTGGAAGCTACAGGGAGCTCCGATTGAAGCATGATCTTGAATCGGGCGAGCAAGTCTGCATCTCGCCGGATGGGTAGCAGCTGTGTCGGGAGCTCCTCTTTACTGTCCCAGATAATCAGGCAGCTGCTCTGTATCCTCGGAGAGCGGCAGTGGGAAGGGGTTCGAACTCATGGTCAGGGGCCTCAAAGATGGTGTATGACAGAGCTCGTCCTGGGACTGACCCGCAGCCTTAGCGATGTATGCACGGGTGGTCATGTTTTTTTTTTTCATCGGGAGCTCTGGGGATGTAAGAGGTCGGAGAGAGGTGTAGCTGTGCCCTCCAGAAGGCGAAAAGGCCAGATTAGTACATGGCCATCTTAATTTGCTGCTCACGTGCACCCCCGTTTTTTTTTGTTTTTTTTTGTTTAACCACCTCAATACAGGGCACTCACACCCACTTCCTGCCCAAGCCATTTTTCATCGCTGTCACACTCTGAATGACAATCATGCTACACTGTAACCATGTGAAACTTATTTTATTCACACAATTAGAGCTTTCTTTTGGTGGTATTTAATTAAAACAAATAAAACAATTTTTTTCTCAAAAAGTTTGTTTCTGACAGTAAATTTTGTAAGTAATTTTTCACCTTCACTTATGGGTAGAGATGGGGGCGGCACTTATGAGGCAGCACTGGTAGGCACAGATAGGCAACACGGATGGTTGGAAGCACTGACTGGCATCACTGATTGCTGGCAGATTGGTGCCAATTGTGAGCACTGGTTGGCACTTAATTGTAATCAGGGTGTAATCAACATGTGACCGGCTGTGATTGGACACAGTTGATCACATGGTTAAAGAGCCACGTCTCTTTACACAGATCGGGGTCGCGCCGTGTCCTAGCACCTCATATGACGTCCACCACGAACGAGAGCTGTGCCGCCCAGCAATGCCTCATGAGACATGTAGTCCTGGGGAAGGAGAAGGAGAAGGAAGGAGAAGGAGGGAGCAGCAGCAATGCCTCATGGGCCATGTAGTCCTGGGGAGGAGGAGGAGCAATGCCTCATGGGCCATGTAGTCCGGAGGAGCAATGCCTCATGGGCCATGTAGTCCGGAGGAGCAATGCCTCATGGGCCATGTAGTCCGGAGGAGCAATGCCTCATGGGCCATGTAGTCCGGAGGAGCAATGCCTCATGGGCCATGTAGTCCGGAGGAGCAATGCCTCATGGGCCATGTAGTCCGGAGGAGCAATGCCTCATGGGCCATGTAGTCCGGAGGAGCAATGCCTCATGGGCCATGTAGTCCGGAGGAGCAATGCCTCATGGGCCATGTAGTCCGGAGGAGCAATGCCTCATGGGCCATGTAGTCCTGAGGAGGAGGAGGAGGAGCAATGCCTCATGGGCCATGTAGTCCTGAGGAGGAGGAGGAGGAGGAGCAATGCCTCATGGGCCATGTAGTCCTGAGGAGGAGGAGGAGGAGGAGCAATGCCTCATGGGCCATGTAGTCCTGAGGAGGAGGAGGAGGAGCAATGCCTCATGGGCCATGTAGTCCTGAGGAGGAGGAGGAGGAGCAATGCCTCATGGGCCATGTAGTCCTGAGGAGGAGCAGCAGCAATGCCTCATGGGCCATGTAGTCCTGAGGAGGAGCAGCAGCAATGCCTCATGGGCCATGTAGTCCTGAGGAGGAGGAGCAATGCCTCATGGGCCATGTAGTCCTGGGGAGGAGGAGCAATGCCTCATGGGCCATGTAGTCCTGGGGAGGAGGAGCAATGCCTCATGGGCCATGTAGTCCTGGGGAGGAGGAGCAATGCCTCATGGGCCATGTAGTCCTGGGGAGGAGGAGCAATGCCTCATGGGCCATGTAGTCCTGGGGAGGAGGAGCAATGCCTCATGGGCCATGTAGTCCTGAGGAGCAATGCCTCATGGGCCATGTAGTCCTGAGGAGCAATGTCTCATGGGCCATGTAGTCCTGAGGAGCAATGCCTCATGGGCCATGTAGTCCTGAGGAGCAATGCCTCATGGGCCATGTAGTCCTGAGGAGCAATGCCTCATGGGCCATGTAGTCCTGAGGAGGAGGAGCAATGCCTCATGGGCCATGTAGTCCGGAGGAGCAATGCCTCATGGGCCATGTAGTCCGGAGGAGCAATGCCTCATGGGCCATGTAGTCCTGAGGAGCAATGCCTCATGGGCCATGTAGTCCTGAGGAGCAATGCCTCATGGGCCATGTAGTCCTGAGGAGCAATGCCTCATGGGCCATGTAGTCCTGAGGAGCAATGCCTCATGGGCCATGTAGTCCTGAGGAGCAATGCCTCATGGGCCATGTAGTCCTGAGGAGCAATGCCTCATGGGCCATGTAGTCCTGAGGAGCAATGCCTCATGGGCCATGTAGTCCTGAGGAGGAGGAGGAGCAATGCCTCATGGGCCATGTAGTCCTGAGGAGGAGGAGGAGCAATGCCTCATGGGCCATGTAGTCCGGAGGAGCAGCAGCAATGCCTCATGGGCCATGTAGTCCTGAGGAGGAGCAGCAGCAATGCCTCATGGGCCATGTAGTCCTGAGGAGGAGGAGCAATGCCTCATGGGCCATGTAGTCCTGGGGAGGAGGAGCAATGCCTCATGGGCCATGTAGTCCTGGGGAGGAGGAGCAATGCCTCATGGGCCATGTAGTCCTGGGGAGGAGGAGCAATGCCTCATGGGCCATGTAGTCCTGGGGAGGAGGAGCAATGCCTCATGGGCCATGTAGTCCTGGGGAGGAGGAGCAATGCCTCATGGGCCATGTAGTCCTGGGGAGGAGGAGCAATGCCTCATGGGCCATGTAGTCCTGGGGAGGAGGAGCAATGCCTCATGGGCCATGTAGTCCTGGGGAGGAGGAGCAATGCCTCATGGGCCATGTAGTCCTGGGGAGGAGGAGCAATGCCTCATGGGCCATGTAGTCCTGGGGAGGAGGAGCAATGCCTCATGGGCCATGTAGTCCTGGGGAGGAGGAGCAATGCCTCATGGGCCATGTAGTCCTGGGGAGGAGGAGCAATGCCTCATGGGCCATGTAGTCCTGGGGAGGAGGAGCAATGCCTCATGGGCCATGTAGTCCTGGGGAGGAGGAGCAATGCCTCATGGGCCATGTAGTCCTGGGGAGGAGGAGCAATGCCTCATGGGCCATGTAGTCCTGGGGAGGAGGAGCAATGCCTCATGGGCCATGTAGTCCTGGGGAGGAGGAGCAATGCCTCATGGGCCATGTAGTCCTGGGGAGGAGGAGCAATGCCTCATGGGACATGTAGTCCTGGGGAGGAGGAGCAATGCCTCATGGGACATGTAGTCCTGGGGAGGAGGAGCAATGCCTCATGGGACATGTAGTCCTGGGGAGGAGGAGCAATGCCTCATGGGACATGTAGTCCTGGAGGAGGAGCAGGCGCCCACCCGCTGCACAGCGGTGGTGCCGATGCTCGTGGCCAACGGTTGCGATGAATGAATGAGTAATCTGTATAGAGATTCCATTCATCCATAAAATGACAGTGATACATAGTAATTACGAGTGTTACAGTGGATACATTGTACTACAGGGGGAGCTTAGTAAACGCATTTACTTATCCCCCCCCCCCCACCAAGCCCTACTTGGCCCCAACTCACACCGCTAACCCCCACCCGCTCCCCAGCCTGACAGATCACGGAGATCAGTGCAGGGAGAAGCTGCGGGAGGGGAAGGAGAGATGCCGCCCGGAGCAGCCATGGATCGGGGGACGCGTGGCCAGTTGGGGCGGGGGGGCGATCTGACTGATGGGGGGGGGGGGGGGGTTGCACATCTGGATTCCTCCCACGCAGCACCTGAAGCCGGCGTGAGTGGAAGAAGAGGGATTCCGGCTAATGATGGTAGCGGCGGCATTTGGGAGGGGCGGTCACATTAGGCATTAGGGGTTAATAACTGATCAGCGGGTTGTAATCCGCTGATCAGAGTTATAGAATTGTTCAGAGTCTGCTGAACATTTCTGGTATAAGCTTATGGTCATTTAAGTGACCATAAGCTTATAGGAGAGGGAGAAATTAGGTCTGTACGCACTTGGCCACCTGCAGGCACTTCTGTAGGTCTGTACGGTCTTGGCAGTGAAAGGGTTAAAGTAAAACTTTTACTAGTATTGTTTAATATATTTAAGATGATCAAAAAAAAAAAAAAATACCCCCCAAGCTATTTGCTGAGAGGTATAGTGAGTATTTTGCAGACCTCACTTTGTCACAAAGTTTTGAAAATTGAAAAAAAAAAAATCTTCATTTTCAAAAAACAAATGAGAGCTGCAAAATACTCACCATGCCTCTCAGCAAATAGCTTGGGGTGTCTACTTTCCAAAATGGGTTCATTTGGGGGGTGGGGGGGGGGGGGGGGGGGTTTGTGCCACCTGTGCATTCCATTGCCTCCGAAACTGATAGGCAGTGAAGAGTGAAATCAAAAATTTACGTCCTTAGAAATCCTAAAGACGGTGATTGGTTTTTGGAGCCCCGCACGAGGCGAGGCTCCCAAAAAGTCCCACACATGTGGTATCCCCATACTCCGGAGAAGCAGCTAAATGTATTTTGGGGTGCAATTCCACATATGCCCATGGCCTGTGTGAGCAATATATCATTTAGTGAAAACTTTGTGCAAAAATTAAAAAAAAAAAAAAATTGTCACTTTCCCGCAACTTGTGTCAAAATATAAAATATTCCATGGACTCAACATGCCTCTCAGCAAATAGCTTGGGGTGTCTACTTTCCAAAATGGGGTCAGTGCCATATGGGCATTTTATGGCCTTCAAAACTGCGATAGGTAGTGAGGAGTGAAATCAAAAATTTACGCCCTTAGAATTTCTGAAGGCGGTGATTGGTTTTCGGGGCCCCGTACGCGGCTAGGCTCCCAAAAAGTCCCACACATGTGGTATCCCTGTACTCAGGAGAAGCAGCTGAATGTATTTTGTGGTGCAATTCCACATATGCCCATGACCTGTGTGAGCAATATATCATTTAGTGACAACTGTCTGTAAATTATTTTTTTTTGTCATTATTCAATCACTTGGGACAAAAAAAGTAATATTCAATGGGCTCAAAATGCCTCTCAGCAATTTCCTTGGGGTGTCTACTTTCCAAAATGGGTCATTTGGGGGGGTTTGTACTGCCCTGCCATTTTAGCACCTCAAGAAATAACATAGGCCAGGGCTTGGCAAACCCCGGGCGCCAGGTCGCATTTGCGACTAGAATTAGCGACCTGGCGCGGCACAGCTGGGGTATCCTGTGTCCGTTCGACACCCCCCCCCATCCCGGTGCGATCGCGTTGGGCCGTGCCGGTAATGGAGGCCGTGGCTTTGAGGCCTTCTGCAATCGGGCGCCCTCTTGTGGTGGCCGTTGGTATGACAAGACAACCACAAATGCTAATGGAGCTTCCCCTGCCTGTTTTCACTGCCTGCTCATCTCCTTCCCTTTACTTAGAATAAAAAATATATATAATGTTTGGGGGTTCTAACACCCTAGAGAATAAAATGGCGGTCATTGCAATACTTTGTCACACCGTATTTGCGCAGCGGACTTGCAAGCGCACTTTTTTGGGAAAAAATACGACAACAGTAAAGTTAGCCAAATTTTTTTTTATATTGTGAAAGATAATGTTACGCCGAGTAAATCGATTCCCAACATGTCACACTTCAAAATTTTGTCCGTTCGTGGAATGGCGACAAATTTTTACCCTCTAAAATCTCCATAGGCGACGTTTAAAAAAAAAAATTCTACAGGTTGCATGTTTTGAGTTACAGAGGAGGTCTAGGACTAGAATTATTGCTCTCGCTCTAACGATTGCGGCGATACCTCACATGTGTGGTTTGAACACAGCTTTCATATGCGGGCGCTACTCACATATGCGTTCGCTTCTGCAAGCGAGCTTGGCGGGACGGGGCACATTTAAAATTATTCTTTTTTTCTTATTTATTTTAACTTTTTTTTTTTTTTAAAAAGAACAGTGAAAAATTCAGTCACTTTTATTCCTATTACAAGGAATGTAAAAATCCCTTGTAATAGAGAAAAAAAAAAATAAAAAGGACCTTAGATCTCATATTTAAACTAAAAAGCATTAAAAAAAATAAATAAAGAAATTTAATTTGAAAAAAAATAAATAAAATGTCCCTTTAAGAGCTATGGGCAGGGGGGGCCATCTTCCCTTCACTCGTCTCCATGTCAGTCCCGGGACAGATCCGGATCGCCTCCGCCGTTACCGATCGCCATGGTAGGCGGTGAAGGGCGCTGGAGCGCGGCGGTAGGGAGGGCCCTCTCCCCCCACCGATAAAAGTGATCTTGCGGCGAATCTGCTGCAGAGACCACTTTTATCTGAAAGAGAACCGCCGGCTCTTGAAGAGGATACCGGGGTTATGGTAGCTAGCGGCTACCATAAGAACGTTATTTCTCTTCAAAGACAGGACGTATATAGTCGTTCTGCGGGAAGGAAGCGGTTAATTAAAATGAATTTATTATTGGTCATCTCCCTGCTTGGCCCCTTTCACATGGGCTGTCTGATCAGGTTCGCCTGTCAGTTTTTCAGGCGGACCTGATTGGACCCTTAGCGGGGATATGGCGGTCTTGTGTCCCTGCATGGCAGGAAATAAAAGCAGTCACATTCGTTCTAGTCGTCTGTGTAAATTTAATAGAATAGAATGCATTAAGGTGAAAAAAACTTACCTTTACATCCCCTTTAACGTCTTCAGATCCACGCTATAGTCGGACGGTTACAGCGCGGACCTACTTTGCCGGGAGCAAGTCTATTGACGTCCTCCCGTGCCTGAGCGGCCTGCACGTCTACTCTGATCAGCCAAGGATTAGCAAGGGACATCGGTCCCGATCATGGAGAGCTGCCGTCAGTTCATCTGTGCCACCCTACCAGTCTCGCCACCAGAGCCGCCCATCAGTGGCCACCAGTGCAGCCTCATCAGCGCATATCAATGGAGGAGAAAAAAAATTACCTGTTTGCAAAATTTTATAACAAACTATGAAACATGATTTTTTTTTTTTTCCTTCAAAATCTTCCATTTTTTGTTTAGCAAAAAATAAAAACCCCAGCTGTGATTAAATACCACCAAAAGAAAGCTCTATTTGTGTGAAAAAAGGGTAAAAATTTAGTTTGGGTACAGTGTTGTATGACTGCGCAATTGTCATTCAATGTGCGTCAGTGCTGAAAATTGGTCTGGGCAGGAGGGGTGTTTAAGTGCCCAGTAAGCAAGTGGTTAAATAAAAAATTTGATCCGAGTCTGATGATATTTACCAGGTTCAACCTCTAATAGTATATACAGTATATTTCTGTTATTCTAAGTGGATTAGAGGTTTTGCTCCCTAACCATACACCTGTAGTTGGCTTTATAGTTACGACTACATATAGACATTTAATAAATTGACTTTTTTTTTTAAACTTTACATATTAACTAAATTATACACCACACTTAAAAGGTTATTAAATCGATTAATCGAAATAAAAATCGGCCAACTAAATTGATTCTGAAAATAATCCTTAGTTGCAGCCCTAATTAAGAATGCACTGCCACCCACTGCAGATCACAAGAGCAGTGCAATTTGAATGTGGTGCAGGAAACAAATGGGTCATGGCATTTCCAGCACCACATTAGTGTGAACCTAGGCTTAATGTGCAAGGTTTAAATGGGCCCTCCAGGTTTATTAGCCTTCTATTCAGTTCAACAGGCTATATTATCCCTACTCAAAATTGAATACTAAAAAAACGATATATGCTTTCCCAGTTGGCACCATGTTAACCAACACCAGTAGACAAGGCGATCGAGGGGTGCCCCCTACTTTTTGTAGCTCAGCATTAGGAAACTATTTACCTGCCAAACAGCAATCAAAATTCATAAAAACAATGGTTCTAAAATATATGTATATGCAAGTAAAGCTATGCAGCACGGTTGAACATTAACCAAGACCACAATTCCTTCCTAAAACATAAGGAAACCTTAATTTGAGATGCACTATCCAGTCTTAATAAGGATTCCGGCTCAGATTTCATTGTAACTAGAAACACTATACCCCATAATTTATGATAACAGGTTGCTTATCCAAAAGGGAATATAAATGCTCTAAAAAGTATTCATCATCACCTGTGACAATTTCTGGGAATAAGTTTTGGTTTAAATACAGAAAGGTTTGCTTAACCAAGGAAAGAAAAAAAAAAAAAAAAAAAAAAAACTACATATATAGACTAGAATACAAATCTGAAGAAACGTGAACAGCTATTTCCAGCCTCCTTGTTTCATTGTCTCAGTAAAAATATAAAGCAAACATTTGCACATGTAAGACTTTATGTACACAGGATGTTTTAAAACCTACCCTTAACAATTTAACTTGACAGATAGTAAACTATGGTTTAAAAACATCCGTTTTGCCGTGTTTACAAACTTTTTCTTTCTAAATGTGTTTTTTTTTTTGTTTGCAAATGGTCAAAAATGATAAAATGCCTGTAAACGAAACGCAGCTAAAACGTGAGTTACCGCATTTACAGGCATTTCAAATGCCTCTGAACATCAGTTTTGAAAGCTTTTTTGCTTTCCACAAAATGCTTCTGAACGCAACTGGCTAGAAATGACTATAAAACGACCGTGTACATGTACTGATAAGATAACAGGAGAGTTCAGGGGCAACTGAAAAAAAAAACACAAAAAAAACAAACAAAAAAAAACGCCCAACTGCTCCTAAATGTCCGTTTACCAGCAGCAGTGTACACAAAGCCTTAGCGACCACTCCAGTTTTCTCTCAAATGCCTTGCTCCAGCATTTATGCATCTCATAAAATTACTTTCAATTGTCTGAGACATTTTCCAAAGCAAATCAACTTGGAGGTTTAGTTAAAGTAGTGATTAACCCAAAAAAGTGTAAAGAACTGCTAGCCCCTCTATTATAGGCAGGCATAGAACACTGTACATGTCTATTATAAAAACAAGGCATGTAAACACCTTTTTAGACCCATCTTCAGGCCGGTCATGTGACTCATGGCCAAGACCTCCCTCTGATGTCAGGCGCAGGAGGTCACATGGCCGCTCAGCCCCACACGCAGTAGCCCTGGAGACCAGCCACAAGTTACGTGACGGGCCTAAAGTTAGCGCAAAAAAAAAAAAAAAAAAAAAAAAAAAAAAAAAATGACAAGCCTCGTTTTTATAAAAAGGCATATACAGTGTGCTATGCCTGCCTATAATAGATGGGCTGCCAGCGACCAGTTTATAAATTTTTAAATTTCTAATAGTTGGGGGGGTTCAGAGAGACACAGAACATGGCGCTGACAGGCAGGGAGAAAGGGGAACAGAGGAGAGCTTGGGGTGACGAAGGGACATATGCTGACCACGGTGGTCAGGTCTCCGTGCAGAGAGGGGGATACAGGAAGTGGCAGGATCAGCCAGGTTTTTTTTTTACAGTTTAGAGAGGGGTAGATTACACAGCACAAGCACTGTGTTGTTTAATCTGCTTTAAGGGAACAGGATATTTTTTTGGGTTAACAAACCCTTTGAGCATCAGAATACCTGCGAGTCACATATATAAAAAAAAAAAAAAAAAAAAAAAAAAAACACACACACACACACACACACACACACACCTTTCATGACACTATGCTAACTATGAACAGTTTTCTTTATTTAATCCCTCCCAACTGTACATACTAACCTCTCCATTGGCATTACTGTACCTTCTGGCTGCAGCATGTAAGAGAAGCCACCCTGTGTCCTTGCTTAAAGTGGAACTAAACTTAGTGACACTTACCTTTGCTTCAGCAGTCGGATGCCTGCTAGGCCCCTTGCCAGCGTAATCTCCCCTCTTCTTCCGGGTGCCATCTTGACTGGCCTGTGCAGGATGACATTGCACCCGTGCATCCAAAGTGCAGTCATCCTGGAACACAGGCAATGTCACGGAATGTAAACTAAGCTACATATGCACAGCTCAGTGTACATTCTACAGGAGACAGAACAGGCAGGTTTATTTTATTGCATGTATCCTCTGCAATAAAAGAGCCTAACTTTTTTTGCAGTTTAATAGTAGTTAAGTTCCACTTTAAGTCTCATCTTACAAAAGGGATATGAATTATTCAAAGATTAGGTGTCCTGCGAATGGACAAGGAGAGATAAAGGGCAAAAAAAGGACACGGTCATCTATTAAAAAAGCCACAGCTCTTAAACGCAGTGGGCCAGAAGAATAGCATGAACTATACTATCCAGCTAAACAAAAGTGTGATTTTACAAGAAAGGCAGACACTTTATATTACAGTAAAGACAATAAGCAATTTGCCGGAGAATCTATTGTACTGGGCCACTGTGCGTGGCCCTGGTAACCCTGTGATCGTTGTGACCAATCACGTCAGTTGCAAACAATGGCTGTATTCATAGACACTGCTTACCAATGTAATCTCTAATTGGCCCTGTATCACGTGACAGCTGTCGTCAGCTATCACAATAATAACCAATAGTAAACGACGGCACGTAAATGGAATAAATTGCGTCCGATAAAAATGATTGCTTATACAGTGATAAATACAGTGACACCCATCCTGATCACCTCCCTAGAGGAGCAGTCCAATGGTTTACAGGGAGAGCGTACTTCTCTGGTGAGAGCATGTATATATTTATTAAAAAGTCACATTGTCCAATTACGGCCACACAGTTACCATGTCGCTTTATGCATAATTTATGCTCCTTGAAAGCCCAAAAGGTGCTCCCTTGGATTTTGGACCCCTCTATGCATCTAGGCTGTGAAAAGATTCACACATGTGGTATCTCCAAACTTGGGAGAAGTAGCAGAATGCGTTTTGGAATGTAACCAACTATGCCAATGCATTGTGTGAGAAATAACTTGTTAAACTGAAAACTATGTTAAAAAAATAAAATAAAGGGGGTACAACTTCAAAAACTCACCATGCCTCTGATATAATTTGGGGTGTCTACTTTCCAAAAAAAAAAAAAAAAAAAAAAAGTTATTTTGGGGGTATTTGTACTGTCCTGGCATTTTGGGGCCATAAGAAAAGAGATAGGCCGTCAGTACATCAGGACTGATCAAAAGATCAGTGGCCCTTGCTGCCGTCTCTCAGCTTGTCAGCTGACATTTGCACTGTTACAGTCCAAACTGTTGCTGGGTAGAGGCTGTCTCCTTCCCTCAGCAAATTGTTGACATTTTACCAACTACGGCAATGCATAGTCATTTGACTGGAGCCCAATAACTGCTTTTTAAAACCGCTACTACAGAAATAAACCCTCCTATGCCTTTCAGCCAAGGAAGCGGTCATCCTAGCTTCCGTTTGATCTCAAACTGCCAAGGTGCTGCACGTGTGATCTGCTACATAGTTAGTCTGGTTGAAAAAAAAAAAAAAAAAAAAAAAACACACACACGTCCATCTAGTTCAACCAACCATTTTGACAGTTTGACAACTTGGTTATAGCATCCTGGCATACCAGGAACGTTACTTTTTTGAAAGGGTTAAATTGATGGGTTTAGTTCTGCTTTAACATTTCACGTTAAAAAAAACAAAACAACAAAACAAAAAAAAAAAAGTTGCAGTATGCAATTTGTGAAAAAAGTATTCAAAAAAGGTTCTGCAACTGTTATAGGTTTTATTTAAAAGTCCGAATCATTGCCTAGCTTGAAATTACATACACGGAAAAACCTTTTTAATCCCCGGGCCCTGTAAAGCCATCTTGCAAGTTTTTATTTTTCACACCTGAAGAAACAAGTTATATTCCTTTAAGTCTCCCATCCAGGTCCCTCGCTGCCACCGTTTCTCAGTGCAGGGATCGGCAATCTATGCGGTTCACGTCACAGCCACCGAATTATACAAAAAAAAAAAAAAGAAGGAGACTCAGGACAGTACTGTCAAAGCCAGTGAGGGGGGGGGGGGAGCAGGGGGCAGGTCAGGGCCCTGCTGCCTGGTTATAGCAGCAGCTGGAGCCGATGCGCTCGCGCACGTCGCTGTATCGGATCGGGCTCAGGTAAGGGGGGGGGGGGGGGGGGGGGGTTTGCAGCATAGTAGGTTTGTCACCCTGATGCATAGAATGCATTAAGGTGAAAAATCTTGAGGCTTTACAACCATTTAAAAAAATTTAAATAGTGAAGAAAAATGTACTTGCTGCAGTTAGAACTGGTAGCCAGAAAGCAAGTAGAAAATCAAAAAATGTGGACACCAGGAGGTGAGCGGATACTTATCAAGGATGAGAACACAATATCAGATCAACTGTTGATCAGATTTTCATTTAATCATACGGTATATCCATCCAAAGCATGCCTTTGCATGTAAAAAAAAAAAAACAAACAAAAAAGAAGTTTGTATGTCCGATTTCGTGCAGCTTTCAACCCCCCTCCATCCAGAAAATCACAAAAGCAAACTGCCTCAAGCTTCATTTTGTGATTGGCTAGGAGAGAGGGACTGAGGCATGACCACAGTGCTGGGGCCTCTGAAACCCACAGTGCGTACATTCGTAGTAGCCCAACAGTACAGCGGGAGCTGTACCAAAATCAGACATGTAAGCAAACGAGTTTTCAATATGCTGAGAAAGCCTGAATGAGTGCCAGTTTGCAGCAAAGACTAAGAAATGTTTACCGCTTTGAACCTGGTAAAATTTTCATGCGGTGACAACTTAACAGGCTGAAAATACCTTCTCTGCTTTTCATATGAAAATAAGATATTGTCCAGGGATTTGTGATGAGGGAATACTTGATTGCTCCGGTAGCATCAAATTTCACATATTTGCTGTAAATATAAACTGCCATCTCCTGAGAACCAGAGTATATGACAAAGATTTTGAAAAAAATGGCAAATGTATTAAATTAAGCCTTGGGGTCCTTTCACATGGGCTTGTCCATGTACAGACTCTGTTTTGCTCAGCAGGGATCGATCCGCTGAGCAGGCAGATGACAGGTCAGCCTCCGCTCACTGTGCAGATGGACCTGTCAAAGCCCCGCTGTCCTCTATGGAGATCGGATTAAAACGGACCGCCTTTCAGTTTTCATCCAATCCGATTCTCCAAAAACTGATGGAAAATAGGGTTTACATCCATCTGGATTTCACAGACAGGATCGGATATCAGAGGACATGTCACCCTTGACATCCACCACTCCATAGGGCTGAATGGAGCGTCCAATCAGGTCCTCCTGAAAAACTGACAGGCAGACCTGATCGGAAAGCCCATGTGAAAAGGGCCCTTACACAGATTGCATGCGAGAAGAAAAAAAAAAAAATATAGCATATAAAAACACAAAAGTACTACAAGAACAAAATACTTCAATCAACTGGTTCTTCAAATTGTCAATAGCAAAATTTTTGCCCACGGGGCAAGATGACCTATCTGGCTACAGAACACTACAGTTTAAATAGGGGAAATATAGCCAAAGCTTGTTTGGCTGTACTTCTATGGATCACAGGAGTGCAATTCGTGTTGAACTCTCTTGACCCGTTTTCAGCAGAGAGCGGACTGAAGTCACCAATGTCAGTCCACGCACCGTGTCATCCCGATTACGGAGTCTGGATCTGCCAGGTGGCTGGACTGACACCCAACTCAGCCTCTCAGCAGACGCCACGAGCCTGAGACGGCCGCTCTGTGCTCCAATGAGCGAGGAGGGAGAAAAAGCAGAGAGCTATGACTGAGTCTGCAGCTCATGGAGCTGAAAAAACGAGCGATGGGTGCTGTTCAATCCCTTGGTTTTCAGTGCAGAGGCGCCGGGGAACCGATGCTGCATCCACCTAAGTGTTAATAAGAAAGAAAAAAAAAAAAAAAAGAAAGAAAAACTTCTCTTTTAAGTATTAAAAATTCAAGCACCATATAGAAGTATTCATTTACTGCTGTCATCAGAAAGCACAAATAAAATGCATTCTAAAGTTTAAACATGTTCAACCTTACTGCATTCCTTTGCTGAGGCATCCATTGGCTCCTGCCAGTCAAACCCTGTGATGAGGTAGCAGGGCCAGGCCTCACGGTCTGCGCCTTCGGACTTAACCTGTGTCCTGTACAATTAGGCCTCATGTACACGGGATGTTAAAATAACGTTATGAAAACGCCAGTATCTTTGCAGTGATTTTTCTTTTACTTTTTTCAATGTTTTTGCAATAGCGTTGAGCGTTTCCGCGTTAGCGTTTTTTGTTTTTCAAATTTTTTTTTTTTTTTTCAATGGATCAAAAACGTTGGTGAATGACGTTTTTGAGCGTTTCAGCATTAGAGCGTTTTTACAGCTGAAAAACGTCTCTCAGAACCCACTGGTCCTGGGTTTTTTTTACAGCTTAAAAACGCCTATGCCATTTGCAGCTCAAAAGCGCCTAGGTGGGCATGAAGCCATAGACTAACATAGACAGGCCTTTTTAAGCTGCAAAAAACGCTCAAAAAAGCGGCTGTAAAAACGTCCGTGTGCATGAAGCCTTAAAATAAATATTTCCTTTACTGGCTTGAGTAAACAGGATCAAGGGGATAAAAGGGAAACAAAACTCTGACCTAAAGGGGGCTGCCTAGAGACACAAATCTCGCTAAGCAAAACACTCAAGACAGTTATGGTATTGTTACAAGCTTAAAAAGGACCCACAAGGGATTGAAACCACCAATAGAGAACTTGATTTGATCTTACAAAGTCAATGTGACAGGAGTAGGGTTACAAGGAAGACACTGCCACAAGAATATGCAAGAGTGAATGTTAGACATCAGCCCCAGACTGGTGAAATAAAGACTAACTGGAGATAGAAACTAAAACATCCTCTGACAACCTAAGGCAAAACTGGTGTTGGCCTTTCTCGAGAGGGCTTAATCTCTGCCCTCTTGCCCATCGGTTACAGGTAGTTGCCAATGCTGGAACCTAGGGAAGCTTAATCCAGCCAGTCCTAGGAGTTTTCCCTTTGGGAAAAAGTCCCGACTGCAAGAATCCATAAATTTGACTCCCTTCACAGGAGGCCATATGAGAGAGTTCCAACGTGGTGCTTGCAAGCAAAAAGCAGAATAGCAGAAAGGGCTGAATGGCAGAAAGTGCTGGTGACACTTAACCCAGAGAATGAAGTCAACGCTCAGTCCTTGACCCCTTTCACACTGGGGCGGTTTGCAGGCGGTATTGCGCTAAAAATACCGCCTGCAAAACGCCCCTAACCAGCCTCCGCTGTTTGTTCAGTGTGAAAGCCCGAGGGATTTCACACTGAAGCGGGGCGCTGACAGGACGGTGAAAAAAGTCCTGCAAACCGCTTCTTTGGAGCGGGGAAGGAGCAGTGTATTCACCGCTCCTTCCCCGCTCCTGCCCATTGAAATCAATGGGACAGCGCGGCTATAGCCGCGCTGTACGAGGGATTTTAACCCTTTTTCGGCCGCCAGCGGGGGGTAAAACCGCACCGCTAGCGGCCGAATACAGCTGCAAGAAAGACGGTACAGCAGCGCTAAAAATAGCGCTGTTGTACCGCCGACGGCCCCACCGCCCTAGTGTGAAAGGGGCCTTACTGTAGTAAAACCAACTAATCACAAATTGAATAAATCAGTTCCATTCAGTAAAATGCTTGCTTATAGCAATGAAATTCACTGCTATAAGCAAGGTGGTGTGGGAAGAAAAAAAACAAAGAAAAAAAAAACAAAACATTTATTTAGTTTGGGTACAGTGTTGCATGACTGCACAATTGTCATTCAAAGTGCGACAGCACTGAAAGCTGAAAATTTGCTTGGGCAGGAAGGGGGTATAACTGCCTGGTATTGAAGTGGTTGAGCACCAAAACGTCCACAAAGCTTGAGGCATTTATTCCCCCTAGCAGGGGCATCTTCAACTCCCAATGGCCATAGTCTGGCCCCTAAAAGTATAAAGGGCAGTAAACTGGCTTTGGGTTTAGAACATTTGTAGATCCCTGGTATGTATGTATGTATGTATGTATGTATGTATGTATGTATGTATGTATGTATATGGAGCGGGCTGTCAAGCAGATCCGCCTGCTCAGTGGAGGATCCCCGCCGAGCAGGCGGATGACAGGTCCACGTCCCCTCTGCTAATGCAGAGCAGACACAGCCCACTGTTCTCTCTGTTCTCTGTGGGGCGGTCAGATGGAAACGCCTGTTCATTTCCATCAGATATCATCCGATCCAAAATGCTAGATGGATGGGGAATGGGATGCTTATCCGTCTGGTAAGAGGACCAGATGCAGGCGGGTGTAAACGAACACATGTCCATTTACATCAGACTCTCCATAGAGAACCATGGGTGGTTCAATTGGACCCACCTGAAAAACAGACAGGCAGACCAAAACGCAGTGCTTGTGTGAAAAAAGGCCTAAGGCCTTGTTCACACGGCATACACAGTGTACCTTTGAAGGGATGCACAGGTGTTAAATGCATCTCTGGGCCGGCAGTACCACTGATTTCATTTGGGATGTAGCAACTGCACGAACAGAGCCATAGCTCTCAATTTAACATCCATGAAGGTCCACGTGCATGTTTCTGAGCTCACACTGTCTGCATTCGGGGTCATACAAGTCAATGGCAGCCTATGAAAAACACCCACGAGGTAGCGGTAGTAAAGATTGTGAGAGTTCGCCCTCAACGGATCCTCTGCACAGAGCCAGAAGTTGGTGGTTTGGGCATGCCACCGTTAAGTACCCCAGGGGCTCACTGAGTCACCGAGTGGGGAAGAAAAAACAAAAAAACAAAAAAAAAAAAAAAAAACAGATTTATTAGCTCAGCTGCAGTGTAGGGAATCGACCTATACCGATGTTACAGCCATCTCTCCTGCCGAACTTAACTGAACAGGTTAATATTTATTAAATTAACCACCTCAATACAGTGCATTTTCGCCCCCTTCCTGCCCAAGCCATTTTTCAGCTTTCAGCGCTGTCGCACTTTGAATGACAATTGCGCGGTCATACAACACTGTACCCAAATGAAATTGTTATCATATTTTCCCCACAAATAGAGCTTTCTTTTAGTGGTATTTGATCACCTCTGCGGTTTTTATTTTTTGCGCTATAAACAAAAGAATAGTGAGAAGTTTAAAAAAACACAATAATTTTTATCTTTTGCGATAATAAATATCCAATTTTTTTTTCTTTAAAACAATTTTTTTCTCAGTTTAGGCCGATATGTATTCTTGTACATATTTTTGGTAAAAAAAAAAAATCGCAATAAGCGTATATAGATTGGTTTGCGCAAAAGTTATAGCGTCTACAAAATAGGGGATAGATTTATAACATTTTTATTTTTTTTTATTTTTTTACTAGTAATGGCGGCGATCTGCGATTTTTATTGTGACTGCGATATTGCGGCGGACACATCGGACACTTTTGACACATATTTGGGACCATTCACATTTATACAGCGAACCGTGCTATAAAAATGCATTGATTACTGTATAAATGTGACAGGCAGGGAAGGGGTTAACACTAGGTGGTGATCGAGGGGTTAACTGTGTTGCTAGGGAGTGATTCTAACTGTAGGGGGAGGGGACTCACTAGGGGAGGAGACCGATCGGCGTTCCGCTGTGCTGGGAACACACCATCGGTCTCCTCTCCTCTGACAGGACCGTGGATCTGTGTGTTTACACACACAGATCCACGGTCCTGCTGTGTTACCGGTAATCGCGGGTGCCCGGCGGACATCGCGGCCGCCGGGCACGCGCACCGGGTGCCTAGTGACACGGCGGGCGCGCGCGATCGCCGGCGGCGCGCGCGCGCCCCCTGGTGACCTAGGAATGCGAGGCCGTCATATGACGCCCGCCCGCAACGAGAGCTGCGCCGCCTGGCCGTCAATAGACAGCCGGCGGTCAGCTAGCGGTTAAACATTAAAGCGGAGTTCTGCTTAAAAATAAAAAAAAAAATGAAGTCAGCAGCTACAAATACTGCAGCTGCTGACTTTTAATAAATCGGACACGTAAATGTCCCAGGGTCCAGCAATGTGGGGGGAACAAAGCACCACTCGTCTCCCCCTCCTCTCTGCAGCGCCGGCATTGTAACTGGGCGCCCGGCTGTGACTTCAGCCGGGCACCCACTGTGCATGCGCACACCGTGACTGGCCGGGCAATCATCTGGGAACTGTAACGTGTCCCAGATGATTGCCCGGGTGGGGAGGGGGGGGGGGGGGGGTGATCTCCCTTGCGGTGCACCGGGAGGAAGTGGGAGCTGGGAAACACACAGATTTCAAAACAGACTTCTCTGTAGTGCACCATGGTGTGATGACCGAGGTATAAAATTAAACTGGGAAAAATACAGTGCTTGAAAAAATAATAATTACTTAAATGGCTTCGCAAAACATAGAAAAAGTATAACTGTTACTAGTGCATTGCAATGATTAAAATCACTACTGCAGTGCAAAAAGCTAGTCAATGGACAAGACACACCGACACTACACTTTTTTCAATACTCCCAGTTAAGTAGAATATAGCGCAAAAAGCATAACATTTCAGCATGTTCACCTGTTAAACGGGTTCTGTTTTTTTTTCATAAAATTGCTGCAACTTCACTGAAAACACGTTCACTTGGTACAGATGGAGGAGCAGAGAGGTATCTTCCAGCATGAGAGGCAAGTCTTTTGTAGTGGGACTCATTTTCTTTCCACCACTGAAGAGGATCTCCACTTCTGTGAATTACTGGTTCCTTCAAATAGAGATGAAGTTCATCATCCAGGCTGATTGATGCACATTCAGAAGAATCCTCCACATAAGGTCCCAATAACATGCTGAACATGGCATCAATTCGACATCGATGAAGATTCTCTTCTGCTAGTTGTCTTTGACGTTTGTTTTTGCAGCATCCTGCTCTTCCAGATTAGTAACATGCTCTTCCAAAACGTGACCGTTCTACAAGAACCTCCAGCAGCTCAGCTTTTCTGTCAGCCATTGTTTTGCCTTGGCCAATACATACATGATTCTTGTATAGAGTATCCAAAAGACATGCCAGCACATTTTTATTCTCTTCATGCTTCTCAATGCGTTTTGTGAGGCTGTCCCTCATGACCTGCCTCATGGTTTTAATGCCATGTGTGTTGGGTCCTTCTCTTGAAGAAGCATCTTCAGCACTCTCACATGGGATGACATGACACAGGTGAGTCAAAATGTCGCACCTCTAATGTCACTTCCTCTATGGGGAGGAGGGTCTTAATGACATTGACTACTGATCAGCAGTAGGACAACTATATCCTCTATGTTGACCTGAGTAAATGCTCAGACCTCACTTCTGTTCCAGCATTCTTTGCAGTATGTGAAGTGCTGAATTCCAACAGCCTGAATTAGCCCATTTTTGGGTAGGCCAAGGTCTGTCTGTCAAGGACTGAATGGTGGAAATGATCAGGACAATTGGAGTGATCTGCATAATGGGGTCACAGACCACTATAAAAACCTGCCAGGGGTTACAGCCCATCTCCACTGCATCCAGAAAAGTTGGCTTTATACTTCTACCTACATTACGTAAACGCAAAAATAAAGAGAAATATAATTTTTTTAATAGATAGAGATATCTCTATCTCTCTATCTCTCTATCTCTCTATCTATCTATCTATCGAAAGTATTCAGACCCTCTTAAATTTTTCACTCTTATATTGCAGTCATTTGCTAAAATCACTTAAGTTAATTTTTTTTCCCTCATTAACCACTTACCGCCCGGCCTATAACAGATGACGGCCGGGCGGTGGTTCAGTTATCCTGACTGGGCGTCATATGACGTCCAGCAGGATAACTTGCCGCCGCGCGCCCACGGGGGCACGCATGGCGGCGATCGGTGGAGCGGTGTGTCAGTCTGACACACCAATCTTGGTAAAGAGCCTCCCCCGGATGCTCTTTACCACGTGATCAGTCGTGTCCAATCACGGCTGATCACAATGTCAATAGGAAGAGCCGTTGATCGGCTTTTCCTCACTCACGTCTGACAGACGCAAGTAGAGGAGAGCCTATCGGCAGCTCTCCTGCCAGGGGGGGTCTGTGCTGTTTATCAGCACAGCCCCTCCTCGGATGCCCACACTACACCACCGGGGAACCCGCCAGGACCACCAGGTGGCCGGGCAAAATGTGGATGGCCAGGTATGTACCCCA
Organism: Lithobates septentrionalis; assembly: GCA_037952835.1. Classification (NCBI taxonomy): domain Eukaryota; kingdom Metazoa; phylum Chordata; class Amphibia; order Anura; family Ranidae; genus Lithobates; species Lithobates septentrionalis. The sequence goes on along the minus strand of JBBDGP010002899.1, from coordinate 249,888 downwards.
TAGCCATCCACATGTGCCCAATCTGTGCCAATCAGTGCCCACAAATGGGAACTGACTCGCACTATTTTAAATCAGTGATGCCCAGCAATGCCACCCATCAATGTGATCAGTGCAACCAGTGTCAACAGTGCCACCCATAAGTGCCCAACAGTGCCACCTACGAGTGCCCCCCCATCAGTGCCCGTCATTGAAGAAGAAAACTTACTTTTTTACAAAAGAATTTTAACAGAAACAAAGAAAAACTTGTTTTTTTTTTCCAAATTTTTGATTTTTTATTTGTTGCGCAAAAAATAAAAACCGCAGGAGGTGATCAAATACCACCAAAAGAAAGCTCTATTTCTGGGAACAAAATGATAAAAAATTTGTTTGGGTACAGTGTAGCATGACTGCGCAATTGTCATTCAAATTGCGACAGCGCTGAAAGCTGAAAACTGGCCTGGGAGGGAAGGTGTCCTAGTGCCTGGTATTGAAGTGGTTAATGTACACAGCACCCCATATTGACAGAAAAAAAAAAAAAAAAAAAAACAGAATTGTTGACATTTTTGCAGATTTATTAAAAAAACAAAAAACAAAAACTGAAATATCACATGGTCCTAAGTATTCAGACCCTTTGCTGTGACACTCATATATTTAACTCAGGTGCTGTCCATTTCTTCTGATCATCCTTGAGATGGTTCTACACCTTCATTTGAGTCCAGCTGTGTTTGATTATACTGATTGGACTTGATTAGGAAAGCCACACACCTGTCTAGATAAGACCTTACAGCTCACAGTGCATGTCAGAACAAATGAGAATCATGAGGTCAAAAGGAACTGCCTGAAGAGCTCAGAGACAGAATTGTGGCAAGGCACAGATCTGGCCATGGTTACAAAAAAAATTTCTGCTGCACTCAAGGTTCCTAAAAGCACAGTGGCCTCCATAATCCTTAAATGGTACACGTTTGGGACGACCAGAACCCTTCCTAGAGCTGGCCGTCCGGCCAAACTGAGCTATCGGGGGTGAAGAGCCTTGGCGAGAGGTAAAGAACAACCCAAAGATCACTGTGGCTGAGCTCCAGAGATGCAGTCAGGAGATGGGAGAAAGTTGTAGAAAGTCAACCATCACCGCAGCCCTCCACCAGTCGGGGCTTTATGGTAGAGTGGCCCGACGGAAGCCTCTCCTCCGTGCAACACACATGAAAAGCCCACATGGAGTTTGCTAAAAAAACACCTGAAGGACTCCAAGATGGTGAGAAACAAGATTCTCTGGTCTGATGAGACCGAGATAGAACTTTTTGGCCTTAATTCTAAGCGGTATGTGTGGAGAAAACCAGGCACTGTTCATTACCTGTCCAATACAGTCATAACAGTGAAGCATGGTGGTGGCAGCATTATGCTGTGGGGGCGTTTTTCAGTAGCAGGGACAGAACGACTGGTTGCAATCGAGGGAAAGATGAATGCAGCCAAGTACAGGGATATCCTGGACGAAAACCTTCTCCAGAGTGCTCAGGACCTCAGACTGGGTCAAAGGTTTACCTTCCAACAAGACAATGATCCTAAGCACACAGCTAAAATAAAGAAGGAGTGGCTTCACAACAACTCTGACTGTTCCTGAATGGCCCAGCCAGAGCCCTGACTTAAACCCAATTGAGCATCTCTGGAGAGACCTAAAAATGGCTGTCCCAACATTTACCATCCAACCTGACAGAACTGGAGAGAATCTGCAAGGAGGAATGGTAGAGGACCCCCAAATGAAAAACTTGTTGCATCTTTCCCAAAAAAGACTCATGGCTGTATTAAATCAAAAGTGTGTTTCTACTAAATACTGAGCAAAGGGTCTGAATACTTAGGACCATGTGATTTCAGTTATTTATTTTTAATAAATCTGCAAAAATGTCAACAATTCTGTGTTTTTCTGTCAATATAGGGTGCTGTGTGTACATTGAGGAAACAAATGAACTTAAATGATTTTAGCAAATGGCTGCAATATAACAAAGAGTGAAAAATTTAAGGGGGTCTGAATATTTTCCGTCGTGTGTGTGTTTATATATTTTAAACACACATACACAAAACACAATTTACTGCCATATTAACCACTTCATCCCCGGAAGGATTTGCCCCCTTAATGACCAGGCCATTTTTTGCGATACACCACCGTGTCGCTTTAACTGACAATTGCGCGGGCGTGCGCTGTACCCAAATGAAAGTAATTTTTTTACCCACAAATACAGCTTCTTGATCACCTCTGCGTTTTGAATTTTTTGTGTTAAAAAAACAAAAAAAAAAAAAGTTAAAAAAAATAAACAAAACCCAGGCAGGGAAGGGTTTAAGCGTGTTCTAACTGTAGGGGAGATGGGCTGCCAGGAACATGACAGTAGATCTCCGTCATGTCACTAGGCAGAATGGGGAATCGCCTTGTTTACATAGGCCAGTGGTTCTCAACTCCTGTCCTCAGGACCCACCAACAGGCCAGGTTTTATGTATTACCTTGGGGAGATGCAGACTAGAATACTGCAATCACTGAGCAGCAAATGATATCACCTGTGATGTATTTCAGTTATCTTGCAAACCTGGCCTGTTAGTGGGTCCTGAGGACAGGAGTTGAGAACCACTGACATAGGCAGTTCCTCGATCTGCCTCTCCTCACTGCGATCACGGGTCGCTGGCGGACAGAATTTACGGGCACGTGCACGCCCCCTATCCTTGCATGGAACCGACATACAGGTACGCCGTTCGGCGCAGGAGAGCCAACCTGCCGCGGTATATCTGCGTGAGCTGGTCGGCTGTGCGTGTGAACGGTGTCTGTGTTTTTGTTTTGGTTTTTTTCATTTACATTTATTATTTTTTAATTTTTTTTTTTTTTATTCTTTATTGCACTTTGTGTGTGTTTTTTTTTTTTTTTTTAATCAGCCCTGTTGGGGGGCTTTGGTGAGATATCAGGGGTCTTAACAGACCTCTGATATCTCCCCCTTGAGACAGAGAAATAGACTGAGGATAGAGATTCCCCAGTCCCTTTCTCTGCAGCGTCAGCTGCACTGAGAATGTATGGAGAGAAGACAACGGCTCCTCTCCATTCATAAACTGACACATTGTAATCACAGGAGATTACAATGTTTCAGTTATGTGAATGGAAAGAGTCAGCTGACTCTCTCCATACACACAGCGGAGAGACAGCAGAACGGAGGGGACAGACGAAGAGAGAGGGGGACAACGGAAAGCCGGAACGGATGGGGACAGAGGAACGCATGGGGACAGCGGAGGGGGACAGAGCAAAGAAGAAGGACAGCGGGGGGGGGGGGGGAACAGAGGAACGGAGGAGGACAGCGGAGGGGGACAGAGGAACGGAGGAGGACTAAAGGAGGAGGTGACAGTCAGCGGTGATCGCGTGTGGGGGAATTACAAGCACCGATCACCGCTGTATGTCACTAAGCAGCTGAAAGCCGCGGGGGGAGAAGCTTGTAACTCCCCCACACGTCCATCACCGCTGACAGTCAAGGTATCGGCGGAAGCATCGGGAGCATTTGCCCGAGTACAAGTACTTGGGCAAATGGTTGGTATCAGTGCCGATACCAGTATCGGTATCGGGACAACCCTAGTGACCACCCAAACCCTCTCTCTCATCACTCATCAATTCCCTTCTTTCTTTCATCCCTCCCCTCCTTGTAACTGGGGTTATTCCGCCTCTAACCATAGTTTCCACAGTTCCTCATATTTCTTAATATTGCCCCTCTTTCTATAGGTAATTTTTTCTTTCCAAATCCTATCCTTCATCACCTTCATCCATTCTTCTAACGTCGGGGGAGCTTTTGCTTGCCGCTTCTGTGCAATGAGTTTCCTTACTTGGAACAAGCATCTAGTTATTGCAGTCTTTGCATCTCCTGACAAGCCATTCCTTTCCATAAGCCCCAGAACACATGTCTTAGCCTCCAAGTCGAGAGATGTCCCAAATACAGAATTTTATCCACTGTTTCACTCCAATATCCATGTAATTTGGGACATCTCCAGACCATATGCATCAAGTCTCCCTTCACATCCCCACACCTTGGGCATTTCGCATCTGGTCTTCTTCCAAACGTAAACAATTTCAAAGACATGTAGTATGATCTGTTTAACAAAAATAGGTGGGATACGATCTGTGAGGGGGGGGGGGGGGGGAAGAATAGCGAGACCGCAGGCCCCAGTGCCAATATTCTGCTCCATTTCTCCTCAGTTATTTGTCCAATATCCTTCTCCCAATTGCCCCCTATTAGAGAGTCCCGTGGCCCCTACCAATTCAGCCCTGCTTATACACCCATACATTACAGAAATCAGCCCTTTAGATTTTCTGGCATGGACCATCTTTCGGAGAGAGGGTATTTCACTTCTTTCCAATGCATACCGCGCCCCCCTCCCTAAACTGCACAACCAGGACATGCCTAACCTGCAGGTACCTGTAAAAAGACCTGCTTGGGACTGCGTATTCCTCCCTCATCGCCTGGAATGTTTTTAATTTGCCTGCACTATACAGTTGTGCCAAGCAGTGGATGCCGCTTTGTTCCTATTCCTTGATTTTCCCCATCACCCCAAGTTCCTTTAATTTTTTATTATCCCATAAGGGGGAAAATTCTATGAACTAGTTATAGCCCAACAGGGCCCTAACAGTTTCCCAGCTTGTTACAATCAATTGAACCGTGGGACACCTGGAGCTAAAAGAGTCTGCTTCAACTGCCTCCACTACTGTATCATGACTAGTGTCTTCCAACACCAGTCCCCTTCCTACATCCCTCTCTACCGGCAAGTTACTTCTCATATGCTGCATCTGTGCAGCTAAAAAGTATTTCTTGGATCTGGTAACACTAGTCCTCCCTCCTCTCTTGGCAGCTGCAAAATGGCTTATCCACTTAAATTAAGCCTTTTGTAAAGTAAACCACAGTGACGGACAAGATATTCCTGTAACAGTTGCACAACCTCAAATTCAAAAAGTTGGGACTGTGTAAAAACTACCTAAAAACACAATGCAATGATTTTCTACTTCCATAAACCTATATTTTATATGCTTGCCAACCACCTCAAGTAGGAGTATGGCAGCAGAGAAGCTGTCTTGCTCTGGATCAAGAACCTAATACGTGAGCCAGCACTTCTGGCTAGGGGTGCAAGGGATCGTCCATGATCCGTACGGATCAACCTCCGCGGAGCGCTCTGTGGCCTCGGCCATAGGAAAGGCCGCGGCTTCAGCCTAGCTCCGGAGCGGCGGCCATCTTGGTACACCCGGAGCGATCACTTGTAACAAACCGGCATCATGTCATGATGCCGGTTTCTCTCTCCCCCCTCACAATACTCTGCAATGCCCTCACCATACTCTGCCAATACCCTGCTAATATATTATTACAGTGGGGGAGATTTTATTTTTGTTGATCTGAAAATGATCCGAACCGTGACTCCTGATCCGAGGAACGATCCGAACCGTGAGTTTTTTTTATCCGTTGCACCCCTACTTCTGGCTGTGCTGTAATTAGTCACAGAACAAGTTGATCAGCAGGTCCCTGTTAATGATTGACCGCAGGCACCCGCTGATCGGCAAAGAGGATGACGACAGGACAGAGCTCTGAATGTAGATCAATCAGGAAAAAAAAAAAAAAAAAAAAGGAGTGTTACACAGGTATCCGGGCGTGAAAGAAGGAGAAAGAAGAAAATTATGTTACCAAAAATATGTAGAACACGTATTAGCCTAACTTTAGGAAAAAATTGTTAAAAAAAATAAATAAATAAATAAATAGGATAGGTTTTATAGCAGAGTAAAAAAAAAAAAAAAAAAAACATTTTTTGGTGTCTCATTTATAGCACAAAAGATAAACTGGGTACAGTGCTGCATGACCACGCAACTGTCAGTTAAAGTAACGCAGTGTCAAATAGCAAAAAAGGGCCTGTAACGAAGGGGGTAAGTCTTCCGGATGGCAAGTTGGTACTCACAATAGAAAAACTTCAAGTGTTTATACTGAGGGAGGAAATCTCCAGATTCTCAACCTTTTGATATTACGCACTGTAGATGAAATATAAGTCCTTGCAATTTTACGCTGAGAAAAAAAAAAATTGAAATTGTTCTATTGTTATAGATTGAACATCTAGCCATCTCTACTTCAGAGACACTGACTCCAAGGTGCTCTTTCAAGTTACTGACCTGTTGTCAATTAACCTAATTAGTTGCAAAATGCTTTTCCTGCTCTTGTTAGTACCTGTACCACTTTTCCAGCTTTTTACTGTCCTGTCCCAAGTTCGAGACATGTTGCAGCCATTAGCTTTAACGTTATTGTGCATGAGCCCCTGTAGGGCTCATGCACACTGCAGGTCGAGAGATATATATAGATATATAAATAGGGGAAAATATATATAAATAGGGGAGGGAGCTGCTTTTATAAGCATTTGACCTGTCATTTAAGCTTGAAGGTTGTGCTTTTTTGGGCATTTCGGCTTCTTTGCTGCTTGAAAGCTCCTCTCAACAAACTCAAGTTTTGTTTTTTTCCCTGCCTGTAAGCTAGGGTTGCACCGACGCAGATACAAAGCATTTGCACGAAGCATGTGCAAATGCACCGACACTGGAAACCGATACCTTCCGGGTCTTTCATCTGTCAGTGGGATTCCCCTGCTGACAGATGAAACGTATACAAAAGAATGCAGGCATTTATCGGTTAAGGAGCGGAGCCGCCACGTCCTTAACAACTGATGACGTTTCAGTTGTCAGTGGAATCTCCCTTCCCTGCAGTGGCCCCACCCACTCACCTTTAGCTCCGTTTGTTGCGTCCTCCAGGCTATGTGCTTCTCCTCCTCTGGCTCCTGTAGGGTCACTAATTTGCCTGGCAAATAGTGTGTTCTATATTCTACTGCAGAATTATTCTTAAAGACTTGGACTTGGTGTGATGAGACACATGAAGGACTTCTGACTTAGATTTACAGTTAGTTTTGCACTCTTGTGACCCATTTTTAGCAGAGAGCAGGCTGAAGTCCACTCTGCTGATGTCACTGCTATCAGTCAGTCATCACAACCATGGAGTCGAGATCTGCCAGGTGCCTGGACTGACACTCGGCTCAGCTTCTCAGTGAGCCGGCCGCCCCCCCCCCCCCCCCTCCAGAGCTCCAATGAGCGAGGAGGGAGCAGAGAGCTGTGACCGAGTCTACAGCTCTCTGCTCGGGGAGCTCGGAAAACCAAGCGAATGGCGGTGTTCAATCACTCGTTTCTTCGTGCAGAGGCGCCAGATGCAGAATCGGACTGATGCTGCATTCACAAAGGAAAGTATACTTGCTAAACCAAACACACACACTTCTCTTTTAGGGCTCCAAAACGCTGGAATCCAAGCAAGATACAGGGCATTGATACATGTGAATTGGTGACATGGTAGAAAATACAGTAAGTTTCACCTCCTGCTTGTCTATTTGTATACCATTAATAGAAGGATTTTGTCTAAGGGCTGTTACCAGATGTTCCATTACTAAAGACAAAAAAGGAGGGGAGACCTTCATCCAAAATGGTACCAATCAGGTGTCCAAAACGCAAAATCAAGGATCCATTGATCCTTATTTTGGCCCTTGGTTTAGAGCATAGTGCTAAAATTTTGCTTAATAGCCCTATTTGTGCCAACATTTGCTCGAGAAAAGGCCAGCCAACACGATCAAACGCCTACTCTGCGTCGACAGAGAAGGCAAGCTGGTATTTTTGCTGTTTGGACATGACCCATGAGCAAAAAGGATTCAAGAGTGTTATCACACGCTTCTCACCCCTGAAGAAACCAAACCTGGTCTGTATGCATCAGATTCGGGAGAAGGGATTGAAGCAATCAATTTGGGGAAATTTTTTGCATCTACCCAAATTAAAGATAAAGGGTGATAGCTGGAGCAAAGCTTTAAATCCTGATCCGGTTTGGGAATTGAGGTGGTATGGGCCTCCAGATGTCTGGAGTAAGAAATAGGTTAGTCGCAGAAATACATTTGAACACCCAAAGCATAAACTAAATTAAGTATTCCTTATATGTGTTGTAAAAATTTTGAGGTAAATCTATTGGGGCCAGGGCTTTTACCCAACAGTGTATTAGTAATTGCATCCAGTAATTCCTCATGTGAAAAGGGAAGGTCTAGGAAATCCCTAGTATCTCCTAGGGCTGAAATGGCAGTCTCCTATACATAGTTCTGCATGCGATGGCTAAGAGAATCTGCATCCTCAGGGGATAATGATGGAACAAGGTAGTATAAAGCTGTACAATAAATAATCACAGAAAGCCTGTTGGAGACAAAGCAGATCGGAAGTGATCTCCCCTGACAATCTAATATTAGGCATGTAAGTCTGGAGAGGAACGAAAATGTAATGCCTGGGCCAATATTCTCCCACATTTGCTTCCATGTCAGCCCCTACCTAGTAGTATGTCTATGTTGGCAAGTACTATGGGAGGCCTCCAAGAGCTGTAATAAAGATGACCTTGTAGAGCATACATCGACCAACAACTCAGGAGATGGGGAGGCTTTGTGAGGTCTCTAAAGAACGAAACTTGGACAAGGTGTTTTAAATTGCAGCAAATCTTTAAAGACAGGCGCCATGTTGGATAAACAACCCTTGTAACACCGCCTTAAGGGCCTCCCATTTTAGGGGTAAGGTGGTCTCATGCTCAGAAAAAAGAAAAAAAAAAAATTGGACTGCTGCCGCAATTGCCTGATGGCAAAGTGGATCTGACATGACAAGACTCATTTAAACGCCAGGACCAAATCGGAGTGCGTGGAGGATGTATGGTCAGAAAAAGGTAAAATGATTGGACCAAAAAAAAAAAAAAACCCCACACAAAAATGTCCAAAGAGCAATTCCATTCCAATATAGAAGGTCCAGCAAGGAAATAGTATAATCTGCTAGAGGATTTTTAGGATTATAGGGTCGGTTAAAGATCAAGCAATCGGTGATCACATAGCCTTTTATGAGCCCGGAGACGACTGAAGGAAATGTTAGATCCCTGAGATGAAGCATCTAGCGGAGGCTCCAAACCCTAGATTAAAATGCCCTCCCACAAAATCTGCTAAAAGATTAAAAGGTACCGGGATACTGCAGTTATCTGACCATCATTCAGGATATAAAAAAAAAGTATATAGCAATCGTAAAAAATCTATTCCAAAGCCGAAATTTGGCGGGGGGGGGGGGGGGGGGGGGGGACAAATTATATATATATATATATCCCATTGGGATCAGCTACATGCACCATAGAAATGCATTGACAGCCACCTACACAGTGAAACCAAAAAGTATTCACAGTGCTTCACTTTTTCCACATTTTGTTATGTTACAGCCTTATTCCAAAATGGACTAAATTCATTAGTTTCCTCAAAATTCTACAAACAATATCCCAATACGACAACGTGAACGTTTGTTTAAAATCTTTGCAAATTTACTTAAAAAAAAAAAATGTACATAAGTACACAGCCTTTGCCAATTACAGCCTCAAGTCTTTTTGAGTATGATGCTACAAGCTTGGCACACCTATTTTTTGGGCAGTTTCTCTCATTCTTCTTTTGAAGAACCTCTCATGCTCCATCAGGTTGGATGGGGAGTGTCAGTGCACAGCCATTTTTTTGGATCTCTCCAGAAACGTTCAAATCGGGTTCAAGTCTGGGCTACTCAAGGACATATAGAGTTGTCCTGTAGCCACTCCTTTGTTACCTTGGGGTCCTTGTCCTGTTGGAAGATGAACCTTCGTCCCATTCTGAGGTCCAGAGCTCTCTGGAGCAGGGTTTCATCAAGGATGTCTCTGTACATTGCTGAATTCATCTTTCCCCTGACTCGGACTAGTTTCTCCCAGTTTCTGCCGCTGAAATACATTCCAACAGCACGATGTTGCCACCACCACGCTTCACTATAGGGACTATAGGGACGGTATTGGCCAGGTGATGAGTGGTGGCTGGTTTCCTACAGATGTGACGCTTGCCATTCAGGCCAAAGAGTTAAATCTTTGTTTCATCAGACCAGAGAATTGTTTCTCGTGCTCAGAGTCCTTCAGGTGCCTTTTGGCAACCTCCAGGCAGGCTGCCATGTGCCTTTTACTGAGGAGTGGTTTGCATCTGGCCACTCTACCATACAGGCCCGATTGTTAAAGCGCTGCAGCAATGGTTCTTCTGGAAGGTTCTCCTCCCTCCACAGAGAAACACTGAAGCTCTGTCAGAGTGACCATCGAGTTCTTGGTCACCTCCCTGACTAAGGCCCTTCTCCCCTGATTGCCCAGTTTGGCAGGGCAGCCCCATCTAGAAGTCCCGGGGGGTTCCAAACTTCTTCCATTTAAGGATGATGGAGGCCACTGTGCTCATTGGGACCTTCAATGCTGCAGTAATGTTTCTGTACCCTTCCCCAGATCTGTGCCTCCATACAATCCTGTCTGAGGTCTACAGACAATTCCTTGGTTTGTGCTCTGACATGCACTGTTAACTGTGGGACCTTAGACAGGTGTGTGCCTTTCCAAATCATGTCCAATCGACTGAATTTACCACAGGTGGACTCCAATCAAGTTGTAGAAACATCTTAAGGATGATCAGTGGAAACGGGATGCACCTGAGCGTCATGGCAAAGGCTGTGAATACTTATGTACATGTGATTTTTATTTTTAATACATTTTCAAAGATCATAAACAAACTTCATTCACGTTGTCATTATGGGATATCGATTTGAACCAGACAGCGATTGCCCCACTTCTATCTAATGAAAGCTATATGCTTAATAAATACACTGGTGGATGTCAAAAGTAGCACTCGTAACCATGTGGCAAACTATAAAATTAATAACGGTTACATAAATAACTAATAGTGACTTGATTTAAATAGTAATAAAGTGACTCGTGATAATATGTGCAAATACAGCAAAACAAAGTGCTTGGTACTCCGTGCTCCAAAAGGTGATTGTAAATTTCCCCCACTGTGTGGTTCCGCACTCAGATGGGTTGGACTCCTCTGCTGTATGGCAAGAGTCAACTGTGCTTTAGGTCTCTTAAGGGGGACCTATCCCTCTGCGATTATCGCCAGACACTTCCACTGTGTGGGTTGGCCTCCTATGGTGGCGCTCAGAATTCAGGATGTGCAGGCATGGAATATACAAACAGAGGTCTCCTCATAGCGTAAAAACCTTTATTCAGCTCAGGCATGATCTTATAAAAAAAAGCTCCTTTAAAAGTTGTAAACAGCTTAGGTAAAAACTCTGGTTGGAAACGTCCCCGTGCAGCTATCGATATCTGTTGAATAGCGTTTTCATTCTTAGTGGATATTTATATTTTCAACTTTAATATTATTTGTATTTATTTTAATTGTATTTTATTAAATTTCATTTTTAACATATACTTTAATACATATTTTTCATTTTCTATTATCATTGTATTATTTTTTTTATTTCGATATATACACATCAGTAGTTATCACAAGTTGTTTTTGGATTAAATAGAAAGAACTCACTAGCATCATGTAATAACACAACAACTTAAAGAGGGAGTCCACCTAAACCGCATATATATATATATATATATATATATATATATATATATATATATATATATATATATATATATATATATATATATATATATATATATAGCCAGCAGCTACAAATACTGCAGCTGCTGACTTTTAATAAATGGCCACTTACCTGTCCCAGGGTCCAGCGATGTCGGCAGCAGACGCCGAGAACCCGCTCGGTTCTCGGCAGCTGCCGCCGCCATCCTAGGTTAGCGAATCAGGAAGTGAAGCGTTGCGGCTTCACTTCCCGGTTCCCTACTGCGCATGCGCGAGTCGCGCTGCGCATCGTAACTGGTCCCCGCTATCTCCTGGGACCTGTGTGTTTCCCAGGAGACAGCGCGGAGGGACAGGAAGAGGCATAGACTCCCATGGGAGTCTATGCCGGCAGTGGGTGTAAATACCTGTCTTGGACAGGTATCTGCACCCCCCTCCCCCCTGAAAGGTGCCAAATGTGACACCGGAGGGGGGGGGGGGGGGGGAGGGTTCCGAAAAGCAGAAGTTCCATTTTTGTGTGGAACTCCGCTTTAACACAAGATGCCCCTGTTGGACACAACACAATGTAATAAGGGGATAAGACATTCTGTTATTCATTCCAAGGGATGAACTTCCTGGTGGTGTATTCCAAATAGACACAGGAGGGAGATCAGTCTATTATGATTACCCTATATAATGGACTGGAAGGCAAGGGAAGTTCCTGCTTTTAATAATGTCGCACTTTGATGACAAAACGCGTCAAGCCTGAAGTGCCGATACATCACATCCGGCACGGACGTTGGAACACACGCTGGTCTGCAGTCAGCGCTATTCAACAGATACCGATAGCTGCACGGGGACGTTTGTTAGAGTTTTTTTTTACCTAAGCTGTTAACTTTTAAAAAAGGAGCTTTTTGTTATAAGATGCCCAAGCTGAATAAAGGCTTTTAAAAGGATCTTACACTATGAGGAGACCTCCGTTTATTCCATGCCTGCACATCCTGGGTTCTGAGCGCCGCCATGGGAGGCCAACCCACATAGTGGAAGTGTCCGGCGATAAATCGCAGACGGAGATCGTAGAGATCTTTGCAGTTGCTCTTGAACTGGCCTGCCACCTTTCCAACTACCGCTATCCACAAGACTAATAAGGGCTGACTGACAGCTCTGATCTGACAGCCGACACAAGCAGGAGAACGAGCATGGGGTAACAGGGGCAGGATCTGCTTTATTCAAAAACACAAACCAGAAAAAAGGACAGTCAGCACTGGCAGGGATGTATAATCAGCTGGCGCTGGGTTTACTGGCAACCAGTAAATCGAGAACAAAGCCCAGCAGCACTGACTAATCACTGTGCTTTTCCTTTCACTGCTTGAACATGGGCTGGGGCAGGAGCAGAATGACCCAAGCTCAGGAGGTAGTGGATTGAATAATACTGGCCATCAGAGTGAAGACCATTTAGTGGCGAGAAAGTCAAGAGGTTTCCCCTGCACCTCTGACAGGTGCATCCCTGCACAGTGTTCAGGGATGGACCTGTCATCCGCTGGCTCAGCGGGGATCAACGGGGCGATCCCTGCTGAGCAAGCAGAGACCGTCAAAACGGACATGTGTGTGTAAAAGGGGCCTAAAAGGTGAATATTGCAGAAAAAGCTGGTTTATCTTTTAATGGGCAATTGTTATCTGGAGTTCTTTTAAGCTTACATAGGTTGTTGGTCATTGGATTTAAAGCAATACATTTTATTGGCCAACTCTTTAAAAAAAAAAGTTAATTTTTTTTTTTTTTTTTTTTGACAAACATGTCATACTTTCCTCCTCTGCAGTTGGTGTTGCACAGAGTGGCCCTGATCCTCCTCCAAGATCCCTCAGTGGTGCTCCTGGCGCCTCTTCTCCAGTGCCCCGAGAAGCGATCTCCCTGGGGGGAACCCGTGTGGGCACGCTTCCGTGTCCTGTTGCTGCGCCTATTGACACAGACAAGACTTGGCCCCACTCCCAGCTTCCATGTCATTGGATTTGATTGACAGCAGCTGGAGCTAGTAAAAACAGGGGGCACTGGGAGGCTGCTACACTAAAGGAGGTTTTTCACCTTAATGCATTTGGTTGTGCCGACATAATCCATAATGTCTCTCGACATCATTGGACAGCTCTTTGGTCTTGGCCATGGTGGAGAGATTGGAATCTGATCGATTGGTTGCTTCTGTGGACAGGTGTCTTTTATACAGGTAAAAAAAGCTGAGATTAGGAGCACTGCCTTTAAGAGTGCTCCTAAACTCAGCTCGTTACCTGTACAGACACCTGGGAGCCAGAAATCTTGCCAATTGATAAGAGGATCAAATACTTATTTCACTCCTTAACCACTTGCCGACCGTCTCACGCAGATATACTGCGGCAGAATGGCACGGGCAGGCAAAATCACGTACCTTCCGATCGGACCGCCCCCCCCCCCCCCCCGGTGCCCGAGGCGGTCGGCTTTGGTCTGGGAGCGTTCAGAGATGAGGGGGAGGCCATCCATTCGTGCCCCCCCCCCCCTCGCGATCGCTCCCAGCCAATCAGATCATTCCCCTGCCTCTGTGTACTATGTCATGAATGATGTCATCTCTCCTCGGCATTTTCCGTTTCGGCGCCGAGGAGAGAAGACTGCAATGTGAGTTTAAAACACACACACACACACACACACACACACACACACACACACACACACACAACACCCCCTTTACCCCCCGATCCCCCCCTAATCACCCCTTCCCCCACCCCCGTCACACTGACACCAAGCAGTTTTGTTTTTTTCTGATTACTGCATTGTGTCAGTTTGTGACAGTTAGTGTGGTAGGGCAGTTAGTGTTGGCCCCCTTTAGGTCTAGGGTACCCCCCTAATAAAGTTTTAACCCCTTGATCACCCCCCCGTCGCCAGTGTCGCTAAGCGATAATTTTTCTGATCGCTGTATTAGGGTCACTGGTGACGCTAGTTAGGGAGGTAAATATATAGGTTCGCCGTCAGCGTTTTATAGCGACAGGGACCCCCATATACTATCCAATAAATGTTTTAACCCCTTGATTGCCCCCTAGTTAACCCTTTCACCAGTGATCACTGTATAACTGTTACGGGTGAGGCTGGTTAGTTCATTTTTTATAGTGTCAGGGCACCCGCCGTTTGTTACCGAATAAAGGTTTAGCCCCCTGATCGCCCGGCGGTGATATGCGTCGCCCCAGGCAGCATCAAATTAGCGCCAGTACCGCTAACACCCACGCACCCACCATACACCTCCCTTAGTGGTATAGTATCTGAACGGATCAATATCTGATCCGATCAGATCTATACTAGCGTCCCCAGCAGTTTAGGGTTCCCAAAAACGCAGTGTTAGCGGGATCAGCCCAGATACCTGCTAGCACCTGTGTTTTGCCCCTCCGCCCAGCCCACCCAAGTGCAGTATCGATCGATCACTGACACTTACAAAACACTAAACACATAACTGCAGCATTCGCAGAGTCAGGCCTGATCCCTGCGATCGCTAACAGTTTTTTTGGTAGCATTTTGGTGAACTGGCAAGCACCAGCCCCAGGCAGCGTCAGGTTAGTGCCAGTACCACTAACACCCACGCATGCACCGTACACCTCCCTTAGTGGTATAGCATTTGAACAGATCAATATCTGATCCGATCAGATCTGTACTAGCGTTCCCAGCAGTTTAGGGTTCCCAAAAACGCAGTGTTAGCGGGATCAGCCCAGACACCTGCTAGCACCTGCGTTTTGCCCCTCCGCCCAGGCCCAGCCCAGCCCACCCAAGTGCAGTATCGATCGATCACTGACACTTACAAAACACTAAACGCATAACTGCAGCGTTCGCAGAGTCAGGCCTGATCCCTGCGATCGCTAACAGTTTTTTTGGTAGCGTTTTGGTGAACTGGCAAGTGCCAGCGGCCTAGTACACCCCAGTCGTAGTCAAACCAGCACTGCAGTAACACTTGGTGATGTGGCGAGTCCCAAAAGTGCAGATCAAGCTGGTGAGGTGGCAAGCACAAGTAGTGTCCCGCTGCCACCAAGAAGACGACAAACAGGCCCGTCGTGCCCATCCTGCTGCATTCGCCAATCCTAGTAATTGGGAACCCACCACTTCTGCAGCACCCGTACTTCCCCCATTCACATCTCCAACCAAATGCAGTCGGCTGCATGAGAGGCATTTTCTTTATGTCCTCCCGAGTACCCCTACCCAACGACCCCCCCCCCCCCCCAAAAAAGATGTCGTGTCTGCAGCAAGCGCGGATATAGACGTGACACTCGCTATTATTGTCCCTCCTGTCCTGACAATCCTGGTCTTTGCATTGGTGAATGTTTTGAACGCTACCATTCACTAGTTGAGTATTAGCGTAGCGTACAGTATTCCACAGACTAGGCACACTTTCACAGGGTCTCCCAAGATGCCATTGCATTTTAAGAGACCCGAACCTGGAACCGGTTACAGTTATAAAAAGGTAGTTACAAAAAAAAAAGTGTAACCACAAAAAAAATAAATAAAAAAAAATATATAAAAAAAAAAAAAAAAAATACTTGTCGTTTTATTGTTCTCTCTCTATTGTTCTGCTCTTTTTTACTGTATTCTATTCTGCAATGTTTTATATAATAATAATATTTATATTTATGTTTCAGGTATGCAATTTTTTACTCTTCACCGTTTACTGTGTTTTATTGTTAACCATTTTTTTGTCTTCAGGTACGCCATTCACGACTTTGAGTGGTTATACCAGAATGATGCCTGCAGGTTTAGGTATCATTCTTTTCAGCCAGCGGTCAGCTTTCATGTAAAAGCAATCCTTGCGGCTAATTAGCCTCTAGACTGCTTTTATAAGCAGTGGGAGGGAATGCCCCCCCCACCGTCTTCCGTGTTTTTCTCTGGCTCTCCTGTCTCAACAGGGAACCTGAGAATGCAGCCGGTGATTCAGCCAGCTGACCATAGAGCTGATCAGAGACCAGAGTGGCTCCAAACATCTCTATGGCCTAAGAAACCGGAAGCTACGAGCATTTCATGACTTAGATTTCCCCGGATGTAAACAGCGCCATTGGGAAATTGGGAAAGCATTTTATCACACCGATCTTGGTGTGGTCAGATGCTTTGAGGGCAGGAGGAGAGATCTAGGGTCTAATAAACCCCAATTTAAAAAAAAAAAAAAGTGTATCTGTCACTACCTATTGCTATCATGGGGGATATTTACATTCCCTGAGATAACAAAAATGATTTAAAAAAAAAAAAAAAAAATTTGAAGGAACAGTTTAAAAATAAGATAAAAAAGCAGCAAAAAAGCACCTGCCCCCCCCCCTGCTCTCACGCGAAGGCGAACGCAAGCGTCGGTCTGGTGTCAAATGTAAACAGCAATTGCACCATGCATGTGAAGCATCACCGCGAAGGTCAGATCAAGGGCAGTAATTTTAGCAGTAGACCTCCTCTGTAAATCTAAAGTGGTAACCTGTAAAGGCTTTTAAAAATGTATTTATTTTGTTGCCACTGCACGTTTGTGCGCAATTTTAAAGCATGTCATGTTTGGTATCCATGTACTCGGCCCAAGATAATCTTTTTTATTTCATCAAACATTTGGGCAATATAGTGTGCGTTAGTGCATTAAAATTTTAAAAAGTGTGTCTTTTCCCCAAAAAATGCGTTTGAAAAATCGCTGCGCAAATACTGTGTGAAAAAAAAATTAAACACCCACCATTTTAATCTGTAGGGCATTTGCTTTAAAAAAATATATAATGTTTGGTGGTTCAAAGTAATTTTCTTGCAAAAAAAAATAATTTTCTCATGTAAACAAAGTGTCAGAAAGGGCTTTGTGGGTGATGTGTGACATAAGCTTCTAAATGTTGTGCATAAAATGCCAGGACAGTTCAAAACCCCCCCAAATGACCCCATTTTGGAAAGTAGGCACCCCAAGCTATTTGCCGAGAGGCATGTCGAGTCCATGAAATATTTTATATTGTGACACAAGTTGCGGGAAAGAGAATTTTTTTTTTTTTTTTTTTGCACAAAGTTGTGAAGTTACACCCCAAAATACATTCTGTTGCTTCTCCTGAGTACGGGGATACCACATGTGTGAGACTTTTTGGGAGCCTAGCCGCGTACGGGACCCCGAAAACCAAGCACCACCTTCAGGCTTTCTAAGGGCGTAATTTTTTGATTTCACTCTTCACTGCCTATCACAGTTTCGGAGGCCATGGAATGCCCAGGTGGCACAAAACCCCCCAAATGACCCCATTTTGGAAAGTAGACACCCCAAGCTATTTGCTGAGAGGTATAGTGAGTATTTTGCAGACCTCACTTTTTGTCACAAAGTTTTAAAAATTGAAAAAAAAAAAAAAAAATTCTTCTTGTCTTTCTTCATTTTCAAAAACAAATGAGAGCTGCAAAATACTCACCATGCCTCTCAGCAAATGGCTTGGGGTGTCTACTTTCCAAAATGGGGTCATTTGGGGGGGGGGGGGGGGGGGTTTGTTTGTGCCATCTGGGCATTTTATGGCCTTCAAAACTGTGATAGGTAGTGAGGAGTAAAATCAAAAATTTACGCCCTTCGAAATCCTGAAGGCGGTGATTGGTTTTCGGGGCCCCGTACGCGACTGGGTTCCCAAAAAGTCCCACACATGTGGTATCCCCGTACTCAGGAGAAGCATCTGAATATATTTTGGGGTGTAATTCCACATATGCCCATGGCCTGTGTGAGCAATATATCATTTAGTGACAACTTTTTGTATTTTTTTTTTGTCATTATTCAATCACTTGGGACCAAAAAAAAATTAATATTCAATGGGCTCAACATGCCTCTCAGCAATTTCCTTGGGGTGTCTACTTTCCAAAATGGGGTCATTGGGGGGGTTTTGTACCGCCCTGCCATTTTAGCACCTCAAGAAATGACATAGGCAGTCATAAACTAAAAGCTGTGTAAATTCCAGAAAATGTACCCTAGTTTGTAAACGCTATAACTTTTGCGCAAACCAATAAATATACGCTTATTGACATTTTTTTTACCAAAGACATGTGGCCGAATACATTTTGGCCTAAATGTATGACTAAAATTTAGTTTATTGGATTTTTTTTTTTTAACAAAAAGTAGAAAATAATATTTTTTTAACATTTTCGGTCTTTTTCCGTTTATAGCGCAAAAAATAGAAACCGCAGAGGTGATCAAATACCATCAAAGGAAAGCTCTATTTGTGGGAAGAAAAGGACGCAAATTTTGTTTGGGTACAGCATTGCATGACCGCGCAATTAGCAGTTAAAGTGACGCAGTGCCAAAAATTGTAAAAAAGTGCTCTGGTCAGGAAGGGGGTAAATCTTTCCAGGCTGAAGTGGTTAAAATGCAAATTTATAACTTTTTTGAAATGCGTTTTTCTGGATTTTTTTTGTTATTCTGTCCCTTACGGTTAAAATAAACCTACCATTAAAATTATAGACCACTCATTTCTTTGTCAATCGGTAAACGTACAAAATACTATACTTTCCCCTCACTAAGTGTAAAAGCAAAAGGAGACACCCCGAAAGTAAAAGGTTTGGTTCACTCACATGAGTTTCGTGTGAACTTGGAAGTGATGCGCAGAAAGTGAGTAGGGCTGTGAGGTCATAAAGAAGATAAGAATATATAAAAGGTAAATCCGCGCAGTGGTTGAACCTTTCCTAAAATATAGAGCTGCTGCCTCTACGAATACAATTCCACCTAGGTGGAGTGCATTAGAAATTGTGTGGAATGCAGGAGTAGGTATGGCGCTGCCCTAATGGAGTGAAATTTTTTTTTTAATGGTGCACAGTTACTCTGTGTATTTAATTTCTGTGGATCTATGATGATATTTATAAATAAACATTTTCAAATCCATAAAAGAATTTTTTGGTAAAAAATGAAATTGAAATTCCTATGTGCCTTGCAATCCAGCACTTTTTGCACGTTGTTATATTGTATATAGTTAATGGAATAGAATACTGTAGCACTTTATTCTGATTATTCACCCACATTACAAAGGGATAGAAATTAATAACCTCGTATTAATTACAGACTGTGACCAAATCACTCACGTAGTTAAAGAAACTATCATTTATTCATTCCAGGCACATAGGAATTTCAATTTCATTTTTTACCAAAAAATTATTTTATGGGTTTGTCAATGTTTATTATTTATAAATATCACCATAGATCCATAGAAATTAAATACACAGAGTAACTGTGCACCATTAAAAAAAAATTTCACTCCATTAGGGCAGCATCATAAAGAAGATGCCTGGGAAAAAACGAAGGCTGGATGTGGATGGAAACACTCAGCTGGAATGAGATTAGAAGTGTGATGTGTTAAGTGTATAAAAAAAAAAGTGCATGGTGTAGTTTGCTGCATGTACAGGGGGTGAATGATGGTGGGCTCCTCTTTAAACATTGTGCTTTACATTACATACCCCAGACTTCCCCGATTCTGTACACTGTACAAAATGTTACATACGAATAGGCACACTTTTTACCAGATTTTTTTTTTTTTAACCAAAGAGACAGATGAAACAAATCTCCCTACATACGTTTTACATGTATATCTGCTCTCTTCAGCTTTATATATTCTTTTGAAAGTTCAGATCATGTTAGGAGATTTTCCCTTCATGTTCAGCACGGCAGTGAAGTCTGGGCATACAGCCAAGACAACCGATTGGAGGAAAGGCGCACACACCCCCTCTCCGCATAGGTAGAGACTTACAGAGCTGTTTGTTTAATAGTTCATCACTCTGCTAATCCATTTATAGCATTCTCCCCAACACAAAATTCAGGCTTGTCAGAAGTTATTAGGCTGAAAACAGAACAGGACACAGCCACGGGACACAGTGCTTTGAAGAGAGATACAAAAAAACACTGCAGATATACAGTCAGGTCCATAAATATTGGGACATCAACACAATTCTAATCTTTTTGGCTTTATACACCACCACAATGGATTTGAAATGAAACGAACAAGATGTGCTTTAACTGCAGACTTTCAGCTTTAATTTGAGGGTATTTACATCCAAATCAGGTGAACGGTGTAGGAATTACAACAGTTTGTATATGTGCCTCCCACTTTTTAAGAGACCAAAAGTAATGGGACAGATTAACCACTTGACGACCGCCTCACGCCGATGTACGTCGGCAAAGTGGCACGGACAGGCAAAATCACGTACAGTGTACGTGATTTGCCTTCCGCGGGTGGGGGGTCCGATCGGACCCCCCCCCGGTGCCCGAGGCGGTCGTCTTTTGTCCAGCGGCGATCGGTGATGAGGGGGAGACCATCCGTTCGTGGCCCCCCCCTCGCGATCGCCGCCGGCCAATGAGAATCTTCCTTTGCTGCTGTATGCTAAACAGCAGCAAAGGAAATGATGTCATCTCCCCTCGGGTCTGTATTTTCCGTTCCGGCCCGAGGAGAGAAGACATCAATGTGAGTGCACCAACACACACACACACACACACACAGTAGAACATGCCAGGCACACAAAACACCCCGATCCCCCCCCCCCGATCGCCCCCCGATCCCCCCCCAATCACCCCCCCCCCCTGTCACAAACTGACACCAGCAGTTTTTTTTTTTTTTTTTTTTGATTACTGCATAGTGTCAGTTTGTGACAGTTACAGTGTTGGGACAGATACTGTTACCCCCCTGTAGGTCTAGGGTACCCCCCTAACCCCCCCTAATAAAGTTTTAACCCCTTGATCACCCCCCCTCACCAGTGTCACTAAGCGATCATTTTTCTGATCGCTGTATTAGTGTCGCTGGTGACGCTAGTTAGTGAGGTAAATATTTAGGTTCGCCGTCAGCGTTTTATAGCGTCAGGGACCCCCCTATACTATCTGATAAATGTTTTAACCCCTTGATTGCCCCCTAGTTAACCCTTTCACCACTGATCACCGTATAACCGTTACGGTTGACGCTGGTTAGTTTGTTTATTTTTTATAGTGTCAGGGCACCCGCCGTTTATTACCGAATAAAGGTTTAGCCCCCCGATCGCCCGGCGGTGATATGCGTCGCCCCAGGCAGCGTCAGATTAGCGCCAGTACCGCTAACACCCACGCACGCAGCATGCGCCTCCCTTAGTGGTATAGTATCTGATCGGATCAATATCTGATCCGATCAGATACTATACTAGCGTCCCCAGCAGTTTAGGGTTCCCAAAAACGCAGTGTTAGCGGGATCAGCCCAGATACCTGCTAGCACCTGCATTTTGCGCCTCCGCCCAGCCCACCCAAGTGCAGTATCGATCGATCACTGTCACTTACAAAACACTAAACGCATAATTGCAGCGTTCGCAGAGTCAGGCCTGATCCCTGCGATCGCTAACAGTTTTTTGGTAGCGTTTTGGTGAACTGGCAAGCGCCAGCGGCCTAGTACACCCCGGTCGTAGTCAAACCAGCACTGCAGTAACACGTGGTGACGTGGCGAGTCCCATAAGTGCAGTTCAAGCTGGCGAGATGGCAAGCACAAGTAGTGTCCCGCTGCCACCAGAAAGACAAACACAGGCCCGTCGTGCCCATAATGCCCTTCCTGCTGCATTCGCCAATCCTAATTGGGAACCCACCGCTTCTGCAGCGCCCGTACTTCCCCCATTCACATCCCCAACCAAATGCAGTCGGCTGCATGAGAGGCATTTTTATGTCCTCCCGAGTACCCCTACCCAGCGAACGCCCCCAAAAAAGATATTGTGTCTGCAGCAAGCGCGGATATAGGCGTGACACCCGCTATTATTGTCCCTCCTGTCCTGACAATCCTGGTCTTTGCATTGGTGAATGTTTTGAACGCTACCATTCACTAGTTGAGTATTAGCGTAGGGTACAGCATTGCACAGACTAGGCGCACTTTCACAGGGTCTCCCAAAATGCCATCGCATTTTGAGAGACCCGAACCTGGAACCGGTTACCGTTATAAAAGTTAGTTACAAAAAAAGTGTAAAAAAAAAAAAAAATATGAAATAAAAAAAAATAGTTGTTTTATTGTTCTCTCTCTTCTCTCTCTCTATTGTTCTGCTCTTTTTTACTGTATTCTATTCTGCAATGTTTTATTGTTATTGTTATTATGTTTTATCATGTTTGTTTTTCAGGTGTGTAATTATTTACACTTTACTGTGCTTTATTGTTAACCATTGTTAACCATTTTTTTGTCTTCAGGTACGCCATTCACGACTTTGAGTGGTTATACCAGAATGATGCCTGCAGGTTTAGGTATCATCTTGGTATCATTCTTTTCAGCCAGCGGTCGGCTTTCATGTAAAAGCAATCCTAGCGGCTAATTAGCCTCTAGACTGCTTTTACAAGCCGTGGGAGGGAATGCCCCCCCCCCCACCGTCTTCCGTGTTTTTCTCTGGCTCTCCTGTCTCAACAGGGAACCTGAGAATGCAGCCGGTGATTCAGCCAGCTGACCATAGAGCTGATCAGAGACCAGAGTGGCTCCAAACATCTCTATGGCCTAAGAAACCGGAAGCTACGAGTATTTCATGACTTAGATTTCGCCGGATGTAAATAGCGCCATTGGGAAATTGGGGAAGCATTTTATCACACCGATCTTGGTGTGGTCAGATGCTTTGAGGGCAGAGGAGAGATCTAGGGTCTAATAGACCACAATTTTTTCAAAAAAGAGTACCTGTCACTACCTATTGCTATCATAGGGGATATTTACATTCCCCGAGATAACAATAAAAATGATTAAAAAAAAAAAATATGAAAGGAACAGTTTAAAAGTAAGATTAAAAAAGCAAAAAAAAATATAAAAAAAAAAAAAAAAAAAAAAAAACACCCCTGTCGCCCCCTGCTCTCGCGCTAAGGCGAACGCAAGCGGCGGTCTGTCGTCAAACGTAAACAGCAATTGCACCATGCATGTGAGGTATCACCGCGAAGGCCAGATCGAGTGCAGTAATTTTTCCAGTAGACCTCCTCTGTAAATCTAAAGTGGTAACTTGTAAAGGCTTTTGAAGGCTTTTAAACATGTATTTATTTTGTTGCCACTGCACGTTTGTGCGCAATTTTAAAGCATGTCATGTTTGGTATCCATGTACTCGGCCTAAGATCATCTTTTATATTTCATCAAACATTTGGGCAATATAGCGTGTTTTAGTGCATTAAAATTAAAAAAAGTGTGTTTTTTCCCCAAAAAATGCGTTTGAAAAATCGCTGCGCAATTACTGTGTGAAAAAAAAAAATGAAACACCCACCATTTTAATCTGTAGGGCATTTGCTTTAAAAAAATATATAATGTTTGGGGGTTCAAAGTAATTTTTTTGCAAAAAAAAAAAAACTTTTTCATGTAAACAATAAGTGTCAGAAAGGGCTTTGTCTTCAAGTGGTTAGAAGAGTGGGTGATGTGTGACATAAGCTTCTAAATGTTGTGCATAAAATGCCAGGACAGTTCAAAACCCCCCCAAATGACCCCATTTTGGAAAGTAGACACCCCAAGCTATTTGCTGAGAGGCATGTCGAGTCCATGGAATATTTTATATTGCGACACAAGTTGCGGGAAAGAGACAAATTTTTTTTTTTTTTTGCACAAAGTTGTCACTAAATGATATATTGCTCAAACATGCCATGGAAATATGTGAAATTACACCCCAAAATACATTCTGCTGCTTCTCCTGAGTACGGGGATACCACATGCGTGAGACTTTTTGGGAGCCTAGCCGCGTACGGGACCCCGAAAACCAAGCACCGCCTTCAGGCTTTCTAAGGGCGTGAATTTTTGATTTCACTCTTCACTGCCTATCACAGTTTCGGAGGCCATGGAATGCCCAGGTGGCACAAAACCCCCCCAAATGACCCCATTTTGGAAAGTAGACACCCCAAGCTATTTGCTGAGAGGTATAGTGAGTATTTTGCAGACCTCACTTTTTGTCACAAAGTTTTGAAAATTGAAAAAAAAAAAATGTTTTTTCTTGTCTTTCTTCATTTTCAAAAACAAATGAGAGCTGCAAAATACTCACCATGCCTTTCAGCAAATAGCTTGGGGTGTCTACTTTCCAAAATGGGGTCATTTGGGGGGGTTTTGTGCCACCTGGGCATTCCATGGCCTCCGAAACTGTGATAGGCAGTAAAGAGTGAAATCAAAAATTTTCACCCTTAGAAATCCTGAAGGCGGTGATTGGTTTTCGGGGTCCAGTACGCGGCTAGGCTCCCAAAAAGTCCCACACATGTGGTATCCCCATACTCAGGAGAAGCAGCTAAATGTATTTTGGGGTGCAATTCCACATATGCCCATGGCCTGTGTGAGCAATATATCATTTAGTGACAACTTTATGAAAAAAAAAAAAAAAAAAAAAAAAAAATAAAAGTGTCACTTTCCCGCAACTTGTGTCAAAATATAAAATATTCCATGGACTCAATATGCCTCTCAGCAAATAGCTTGGGGTGTCTACTTTCCAAAATGGGGTCATTTTGGGGGGTTTTGTGCCATCTTGGCATTCCATGGCCTCCGAAACTGATAGGCAGTGAAGAGTGAAAGCAAAAATTTACACCCTTAGAAATCCTGAAGGCGGTGATTGGTTTTCGGGGCCCCGTACGCGGCTAGGCTCCCAAAAAGTCCCACACATGTGGTATCCCCATACTCAGGAGAAGCAGCTAAATGTATTTTGGGGTGCAATTCCACATAGGCCCATGGCCTGTGTGAGCAATATATCATTTAGTGACCACTTTTTGTAAATATTTTTTTTTTTTTTTTTTTTTTTGTCATTTTTCAATCACTTGGGACAAAAAAAATAAATATTCAATGGGTTCAACATGCCTCTCAGCAATTTCCTTGGGGTGTCTACTTTCCAAAATGGGGTCATTTGGGGGGCTTTTGTACTGCCCTGCCATTTTAGCACCTCAAGAAATGACATAGGCAGTCATAAACTAAAAGCTGTGTAAATTCCAGAAAATGTACCCTAGTTTGTAGACGCTATAACTTTTGCGCAAACCAATAAATATACGCTTATTGACATTTTTTTTACCAAAGACATGTGGCCGAATACATTTTGGCCTAAATGTATGACTAAAATTTAGTTTATTGGATTTTTTTTAGAACAAAAAGTAGAAAATATCATTTTTTTTCAAAATTTTCGGTCTTTTTCCGTTTATAGCGCAAAAAATAAAAACCGCAGAGGTGATCAAATACCATCAAAAGAAAGCTCTATTTGTGGGAAGAAAAGGACGCAAATTTCGTTTGGGTACAGCATTGCATGACCGCGCAATTAGCAGTTAAAGCGACGCAGTGCCAAATTGGAAAAAGACCTCTGGTCCTTAGGCAGCATAAAGGTCCGGGGCTCAAGTGGTTAAAAATCATCCATCAAACTTTCACTTTTTAATACTTGGTTGCAAATCCTTTGCAGTCAATTACAGCCTGAAGTAGGGCCGAAACAACTAATCGATTAATCGACAACTAATCGATTATGAAATTAATAGATTACTATTTTCATAATCGATTAATCGGCCAGTAACATAATGGGGTTAAAAAAGCTAAAATTAGCCCTATATAGTACAAAAAGAGCAAATAATCTCTACAGTAAATATTACTTTCACTGTTGCACAGTAAAAAAAAAAAACGAAGGGCTCATTTTTTATTTTTTTTTTTAACTCCATTATGTTACTAAATGTCTTAGGCCTGGTTCCCACCCATGTGTTTTTTGGTGCTTTTTGCAGAAATGCACTACAGTTCATTTAACATTCACATCTATGCTTTTTTCAGCTGCTGTGCATTTGGAAAGGGTCAAGGACCTTTTTCAATGCAAAACAGTGCTTTTTTTGGTTCAATATACTTCAATGGAGAAGCTGCAGAAAAGCATGTAATATTACAGTTCTGTTTGAAAATCTGCAAAACAGTCTAGAATTATTTTTTTTTTCTTTAAATAAAAAAAAAATTGATCCGAGTCTGATGATATTTACCAGATTCAACCTCCAATAGTATAAAGAGTACATCTCTTCTGTCTGTTATTCTCAGAGAGGATTAAAGATTTTACTCCCTAACCATATAGTTCTTTATATTTACCCCTGCATATAAAGATATTTAGGAATAAATTGCCTTTTTTTAAACTTTACATATTAACTAAATTATATACCACACTTCTGTTTAAGGTTATTAACCGATTAATCGAAACAATAAACGGCCAACTAATCGATTATGAAAATAATCGTTAGTTGCAGCCCTAGCCTGAAGTCTGGAACGCATAGACATCACCAGACACTGGGTTTCATCCCTGGTGATGCTCTGCCAGGCCTCTACTGCAACAGTTTTCAGTTCCTGCTTGTTCTTGGGGCATTTTCCCTTCAGTTTTGTCTTCAGCAAGTGAAATGCATGCTCAATCGGATTCAGGTCAGGTGATTGACTTGGCCATTGCATAACATTCCACTTCTTTCCCTTAAACTCTGGTTGCTTTCGCAGTATGCTTCGGGTCATTGGCCATCTGCACTGTGAAGCGCCGTCCAATGAGTTCTGAAGCATTTTGCTGAATATGAGCAGATAATATTGCCCGAAACACTTCAGAATTCATCATGCTGCTTTTGTCAGCAGTCACATCATCAATAAATACAAGAGAACCAGTTCCATTGGCAACCATACATGCCCACGCCATGACATTACCACCACCATGCTTCACTGATGAGGTGGTATGCTTTGGATCATGAGCAGTTCCTTTCCTTCTCCATACTCTTATCATCACTCTGGTACAAGTTGATCTTGGTCTCATCTGTCCATAGGATGTTGTTCCAGAACTGTGAAGGCTTTTTTAGATGTTATTTGGCAAACTCTAATCTGTATTCCTGTTTTTGAGGCTCACCAATGGTTTACATCTTGTGGTGAACCCTCTGTATTCACTCCGGTGAAGTCTTCTCTTGATTGTTGACTTTGACACACATACACCTACCTCCTGGAGAGTGTTCTTGATCTGGCCAACTGTTGTGAAGGGTGTTTTCTTCACCAGGGAAATAATTCTTCGGTCATCCACCACAGTTGTTTTCCGTGATCTTCTGGTGTTGCTGAGCTCACCGGTGCGTTCTTTCTTTTTAAGGATGTTCCAAACAGTTGATTTGGACACACCTAAATTTTTTTACTATCTCTCTGATGGGTTTGTTTTGTTTTTTCAGCCTAATGATGGCTTGCTTCACTGATAGGGACAGCTCTTTGGATCTCATATTGAGAGTTGACAGCAACAGATTCCAAATGCAAATAAAACACACTTGAAATGAACTCTGGGCCTTTTATCTGCTCCTTGTAAATGGGATAATGAGGGAATAACACACACCTGGCCATGGAACAGCTGAGCAGCCAATTGTCCCATTACTTTTGGCCCCTTAAAAAGTGGGAGGCTCATATACAAACTGTTGTAATTCCTACACCGTTCACCTGATTTGGATGTAAACATCCTCAAATTAAAGCTGAAGGGCTGCAGTTAAAGCACATCTTGTTCGTTTCATTTCAAATCCATTATGGTGGTGTATAGAGCCAAAAAGATTAGAATTGTGTTGATGTCCCAATATTTATGGACCTGACTATGTGCCCAGCTCAAAATTTCATGAAAATCAGGTTTACATCCACTTTAAGGTCTGACCTGAAAGTATAAAGTCAGCATGACAGCCAAGCAATAAGCATTTTAAAAAGAAACTAAAGATTTAGCCATTGGGCACTTTCAGTGAATACACATTTTAAATTCTGCGCTGCAGCATTATTTAAAAAAAAAACAAACTCCAAATTGAGCCAGAAACATACAGTTCCCTAATTTATACCCCTTGGGAAATGTGATAGACCAACACAATGTGGCACATAATTGTGAAGTGGAAGGAAAATGATAAAATGGTTTCCCAAATTTTTTTACAAATAAATATGTGAAAAGTGTGGCGCGTGCATTTGTATTCGGTCCCCTTTACTCTGATACACCTAACTAAAATCTAGTGGAACCAATGGTCTTCAGGGTGGATTTGATTTAAATCAACTCAATTTAAATCATAATTTTTAAAGAGCAACTGGTATCTGTCCCGCAGCAGCTCCTCTGCCCTGCTGTTGACTCACCGATAGTCCTTTTCACTTTAATGGGATGGCTGGTGATGCGGCAGTGACACAAGGTGGGGGGACATGGCGGCAGGTGAGCGGATGCCCCCTTAACAGGCGCTGCCATTAAGGATCCGGAATGACAGGTGCTCTTTAACCACTTCCCTACCGTACATAGTCAAATGACATCCTTGACTTTGTGCGGCGATATCTGAATGAAGCCTGCAGCTAGAGGCATCATTCAGATATCATTATTTCCAGCCGGCGATTCTGTGCACCACAAGAACAATTATAGCGGCAGTTCTGCTGCTTGATCGTTCTTATAGGCGACAGGAGGGGACGTCCCCCCTCCCGCCACCATCCGGTGCTTCTCCGGGCTCTCCCGTGCCATCCGGGGCCCGGAGAAAGAATCGGCCAGCGCCAGATGACTATGATAGAGATTTCCAGTGACCAGATGGTCACCAGTCATCTCTATGACCGTCGGAGGCCCGGGCGCGATGTTATGACATCACTCCCGGGTTCCCCGCTGTCAACAAAGCCGTGATCGCAGCTGTCAGCATGAGATCGGTGAATTTTTTCCGATCTCATGCTTTCCAGCCTGGAGGAGAGGTGTGGGGTCTTATTGACCCCCGCATCTCTCCATAAAGAGGACCTGTCACATAGATTCCTATTACAAGGGATGTTTACATTTCTTGTAATAGGAATAAAAGTGATCAAAAAAAAAAAAAGGTAGAAATAAAAAACAATAAAAAATGTTTTTTTTTTTAAACGCCCCTGTCCCCAGTAGCTCACGCTCAGAAGCGAACGCACACGCAAGTCCCGCCCACATGTGTAAACGTCATTCAAACCACATGTGAGGTATCGCCACGTGCGTTAGAGCGTGTCTTAGCACTACACCTCCTCTGTAAATCTAAACTGGTAACCTGTAAAAATTTTCAAAGCGTCACCTATAGAGATTTTTAAGTACCGAAGTTTAGCACCATTCCATGAGTGCGCGCAGTTTTGAAGCGTGACATGTTAGGTATCTATTTACTTGGCGTAACATCATCTTTCACATTATACAAGAAAAAAAAATTGGGCTAACTTTACTGTTTTGTTATTTTTTAATTCATGAAAGGGAGTTTGATAAATTATTGCGCAAATACCATGCGAGATAAAAAGTTGCAATGACCGCCATTTGATTCCCCAGGGTGTCTGCTAAAAAACATATATAATGTTTCGGGGTTCTGAGTAATTTTCTAGCAAAAAAAATGATGATTTTTACATGTAGGAGAGAAGTGCCAGAATAGGCCTGGTATGGAAGTGATTAAATGTAAGGACTCATTCTTGCTGGTAGTTAGAATATTTAATATTTGCAAACAAAAGGAAGGTTTCCTATTCAGAATAAATAAGCTGTCAGGTTAGTAAAACAGCCATATCCGAACCAATTCAATCACAGTTTGTAGTGTACATAGATTTGCAAAACAATGGGATAAAGGGAAATTCCTGAAATTTGTTTCTCATGGTTACTGTGAAATTGTGTGAATGAATCAAATTTTAATCCACCCTGCACCTCATTAGTAAATCGAGTCCTCCTGTGTGCAATTTAATTTCAGTATAAATACAGCTGTTCTGTGAAGCCCTCAGAGGTTTATTAGAGAACCTTCGTGAACAAACAGCATCATGAAGGCCAAGGAACACACCAAAACAGGTCAGGGATAAAAGTTGGAGAAGTTTTAGGCAGGATTAAGTTATAAAACAAATATCCCAAGCTTTGAACATCTCACGAAGCACTGTTCAATCCATCATCCAAAACTGGGAAAAAAAAAAAAAAAAAAAAAAAAAAAAAGGGAGTATGGCACAACTGCAAACCTACCAAGACATGGCCGTCCACCTAAACTGACAGGCTGAGCAAGGGGAGCATCAAGAGGCACACGGGGTCAAAGACCTCAGATCTCATATTTAGACTAAAATGCAATAAAAAAAAAAAAAAAACAACCTTTTAAGAGCATTGGGCAGAAGTGACGTTTTGACAATGCTTCCGCCCTGCAATGATATGGAGACGGGTGGGGGCCATCTTCCCCTCACTCGTCTCCATGTCAGGCCACAGGCGGATCCGGTAAGTGCCAAAGGGGACCGGAGCGCAGCGGGGACCACTTTTATCCTAAACCGGACCGCTCACTGAAGAGGATATCGGGGTTATGGCAGCTAGCTGCTGCCATAACAACGATATCCTCCTTCAAAGTACCAACGTATATCGTCGTGAGCTGGTCTGGAAGTGGTTAAAGAGGAGTTCCACCCAGGGGGGCCGTCAAAAAAAAAAAAAATAAATAAAAAAATAAAAATTAAAAGTCAGCAGCTACAAATACTGCAGCTGCTGACTTTTAATTGGACACTTACCTGTCCCTGGGTCCAGCGATGCGGGGGATCGAAGCCCCGCTCGTCCCCCCCCCCTCCGCTCGTCGGCATTTCAACTGTGGGCGCCGGGCTGTGGCTTCACAGCCTGGCACCCACTGCGCATGCGCGAGCGGCGCCACGCGCCGTGATTGGCCGCTCAATCACCTGGGACCTGTAATGGGTCCCAGATGATTGACAGGAGGGAGGGAGCAGAGCGGAGCCCTTCCTGTGCCGAGGGGGAAGTGATGTCACCAGCCCAGGCTAAGGAACTGGCAGACTACGAGGGACCACCTAGCAACAGGCATTTAGAGGTAAGTGAAAAAAAAAAAAAAAAATCCAAATTTTTTTTGGGGTTTTTTTTTTAGAATTTTTCCAGGTATTTTTGTTTTTTGGGTGGAACCCCACTTTAAGGAGCGGTTGGGTGTTTTTTCAGCTGCCCCTGAACTCTGTTAAATTTACCATAAACGACCCTGTGTACATGTACTGATATGCTTCTAAACTCAACTGCCTAGAAACTTTTTTTGGAACACAAAAAAAAATGCCTTCAGGACAGAAGTTCAGAGGCATTTGAAACGCAAAACACCTGTAACAGCATGTAAACACGGTAACTTGTCTTTAGCCACGTTTCGCTTACAGGAGTTTTTAATTTGACCATCTGGGAGAAAAAAAAAAAAAAAAACCACGATTCTAAAAACGCAAACGAGGCTAAACGTGGTATGTAAACGCTGCAAAAACCGACGTTTTAAAACGTCTGTTATCTGTCAAGTTAAATCATTCAAGAGAGGTTGTAAAATGTCCCGTGTACATAAGCTTTACCCAAATAAAGTGGACGTCTCAAAAAAATAAAAAATAAATAAAAAACCCAACAACTCTAGACAGAGAAAGGATGACTAGCAACAAGAGAACTGCCTAAACATAGTATGAGCAGCTCCTTACAGAACATAAAACTGAACTTGCTTTCCTCACCAACTATGAATCTGCAGACAGATACTCTGGTGGCCACAAGGCTTTTTAGAAAATCTACTGTTTATGCAGAGGGGTAGCAAGGAGCTAGTGAGCAGCCAAAAGGTGTAAAATTAAACTAACTACTTCAATACCACTCCCCCCCCCCCCCCCCCCCCCTTCCTGCCCAGGACAATTTTCAGCACGGTCGCAGTTTGAATAACGATTATGCAGTCATGCAACACTACACCCAAACTAAAATTTTTATCATTTTCTTCCCACAAATAGAGCTTTCTTTTGGCAGTATTTGATCACCTCTGAGGTTTTTATTTTTTACTAAAATAAAAAAATACCGAAATTTTTGATGAAAAAAAAAAAAAAAAAAAAAAAAAAAGTTTTAGTTCGTTATAAAATTTTGTTTTCTCCTGTCACTGACGGGGCACTGATATGTAGAATTGATGGGCACCGATAGATGGGCACTACTGATTGGGCAGGTACTGACAGGTGTTAATGCTGGGCACTGATTGGCACTGTGATGGGCACTGGCACTTTATTGGGCACTGACCGGAGTTAATGATGGGGCACTGACTGGCAGCTGCTGGGCACATTTGATGGGGGCTGTGCTGATAATCAATGTGCTGATTATCAGCACTGACAGGGAGAGCCGCTGATCGGCTCTCCCTGTCAGTGCGACCCGAGGAATGCTGTTTACCGGCACTTTCTGGTTCCCACGATGATCAGCTGTAATTGGTCGCAGCTGATCACGTGGTAAGGAGCCTTCGTCTGAGGTTCCTTATCACGATCGGAGATGCAGTGTGTCAGACTGACACTTCGCACTCGCCGTGCACGCCAGCATGTTATCCTGATGGACATCATATGACGACCAGTCAGGATAACAGAACCACTTCCTGGCCATCAATCTTCTATAGGCCAGGCGGGAAGTGGTTAAAGAATATGTTCACTATATAGGCCCAAACCTAACACTACTAAAAACAGACTATTCTTCATGCTCACGCAAACCAACACGTTGCAAACGCAACCATTTTACAGGTAACCAGAGAGTAAACACTACTTTAAATATCACAGATGCAGGCATATGAATATAAAAAGTGTTACTAAACCCACAACAGTAAAATCAGTCTGTATATGCAGTAAAGCATACTTGTTAAACGTACTGTGGAACCTTAGGGGTTAATCCTCCCCATTGTATAAAAAGGCTGGTTGATCCTGTCTGATCCTCCCCTTCTTACACAGTCCCCAATCCATCTGCTGATAGAACAGCACCTTGGGGGCAAGCTGCACATGCTCAGTTTGGTGTGTATTGGAGATTTGTTTCTTGGGAGAGTGCATTTTGAATGCTTTTAACAATTGGTTTTGGAATGAATAGACTTTACCATATTAAAGCCCAAATACACAATTCGAAATACGTTTAAGGAAAAATTTCCATCCTCCAAATTTTCTTGTCACTGTGGTCATAAACAAACGTTGATTTGACCACTGACTAGAAAAACAATGTCCATGTGTCACCATCCTAAAGTTAGCCATACACAGATTTAAATTTGTATGCTCCCCGCTCACAAAAATCGATTGTTTAAGCCACTTCTGTTAACCACTTCTCATCCGTGCTATAGCCGAATGACGGCTACAGCCCGGATCTACTTTGCCAGGAAGCCATCATATGATGTCCTCCCGTGTTCGAGCAGCCTGCATGTCCCCTGCTCTGTGATTAGCAAGCTAATGAGACTCGGCTGATCACAGATCAGAGTAAGGGGTCGATCCCAACCCCTTACCACGTGATCAGGTGTCAGCCAATGACAGTGGATCATGTGATGTAAACAGAGCCGGAATTCTGCTATTTTTTCTCCTCGCACTGATAGCGTGAGGAGAAAAAAAAAAAGCCGATCACCGGCGGCTGTCAGAGGGACATCGGTCACGAATAGGGTTACACCGATACTAGTATTGGTACAGATTCCGAGTATTTGCACAAGTATCGGTACTCGTGCAAATGCACCTGAAACCGATGCTTTCAGGCTCGGTTCTTTGAGCGGTCAGTGGGTCTCTCCTGTTGACAGCTGAAGTGTTAATGAAGTCCCGTAATTGGAGCTGTCAAAAAAAAAAAAAAAAAAAAAAAAAAAACAGCTGGCGCAGAAACACTAAAATAAAAAAGAAACATTGTTTATTTTTGAATGTTTCTTCATCTGCAGATCAAAGGGATGAACAAATGTTCCTCTGTTTTACCCCTTAAGCCTTAATTAACCTGGGCTCAACGTATTACAGCGCTGAAAGCTGAAAATTGGTCTGGGCAGGAGGGGGGTTTAAGTGCCCAGTAAGCAAGTGGTTAAAGAAACGTTGGAAATTTTTCTGGCAATCAGTGGCTGCAGCCACTGATTAGTGTATTTTGACAAAACAGCAGGTGCTGCTGTTTGAATACAAAAACTGGAGTGCAAAAATCTGGTGCAGCTCTGCATAGATTCAGCTTCCAGGTTTGTCAAAGCTTAATTGAAAAAGCTGAAGTAGGAAGCAGATTGGCTACCATGCTCAGCTGCAGCAGATTTTGCACTCTCCAGCTTTAGTACATCAACTCTAATGCCCTGGTGGTGGGGAGTTCTATCGGCTGAAAAAGTGTAAAACTGTATGGGCACCCTTAGGGCTCTCATCATGGATAAATGCAGGGACACATAGAAAAGTTTTATTTATGACATTTTCGCACAATACCATGTTTCTCTGCATTCCAGAACTGCATGATTATATGCAATAGGTTTGCATAACATAGCACACCTCTGCAGCATCCTGTGCAGGAACAAAGTGCACAAAAATAATGTGTGTGTAATGAGAGAGATTATATATATATATATATATATATATATATATATATATATATATATATATATATATATATATTCTGATGTGATAAAACATGTTTCACACTGCTCCCTGGACACTAAGCCACTCCAAGTTTAGTGTGCGTGCAAGTGTAAATAGGCCTTTACTGCAAAAGCATGTACTGTCTTGGGCCTTCCATCAAGGTTCCTCAAATCCAAACATGTATCAGCCAAAAGTGCAAATTTCCAGGTGTGTTCATTAGCAAGTCTGGTAATTATTTCACATGTGATTCTCTGAAGAGTGGTCTGAAGTAGAGTAGTACTAAAGCCGATGTCCTGAAAGGGTAACTCCACTTTCATAGGGAAAACAAATGGCAAATAAAGACAAAAATTAAGCGTATACAATTGCCACTTAGGTCATCTTGTTAAAACCGACCTTTCCTTTTCAATCTGCAGTGCTGTAATTTTCTGTACATGCAATATGGCTACCTGGAGGTGTTCTGTATATGGAATAGGTACAGATTGTCCCCCAGAAACATTTCCTGCTTGTGTGAGTGGTTCACCAATTTTCCCAGAAGTATGCCCTAAGATACAAGTCAGATTTCAGGCATCCCCTGCAACAAAAATGTCATTTTTGGCAAGATCCTTCCAATAGGAAATCACGGCTAAAGGAATGCAGACCCTGCAGTGTTCCTTATTAGTACCCTGCAGGTGCAGCAGCTGATTGATAATGACAATTAGGAAACCACTCCCATTAGACTCTCTTTCCCACAAGGATCCAGACAAAACACAGGCATTTCTTCAGAATAACAAAAAGGTAAGAATTTGCAACAAAGTTTGTAAAAATTCTTGCGAAGTACGAAGATTACCCGGGGGGGCATGTTTTTTTTAACTGCTTCAGATCCGGGCCATTGCCAAATGACGGCAACAGCGCGGATCTGAATTGCCGGGACTACGTCCATTGACGTCGTCCCGTGCACGAGCGGCCTGCGCGCCCCCTGCAGGGCGCGCGCGGCGCGCTCGGTGATCAGCGAGTCTATGAGACTCGCCTGATCACAGATCAGAGTAAGGGGTTGGTCCCAACCCCTTACCACATGATCAGCTGTCAGCCAATGACAGCTGATCATGTGATGTAAACAGAGCCGGTAATCGGCTATTTTTCCTCCTCGCGCTGACAGCGTGAGGAGGAAAAAAAAACCCGATCACCGGCGGCCGTGATCGGGACATCAGTCCCGATCACGGCGATCTTACAACAAGAAGCAATAGGCAGCAGTGCTGCCTACCAGTGCCCACCATATTAACCCATCAGTGCCCACAGTGCCATCAATCAGCGCCACCCATCAGTGCCCACAGTGCCACCCATCAGTGCCCACAGTGCCACCCATCAGTGCCCACAGTGCCACCCATCAGCACCCACATCAGTGCCACCCATCAGCACCCACATTAGTGCCACCCATCAGCACCCACATCAGTGCAACCTATCAGTGCCCATCAGTGTCACCTACCAGTGCCCATAAGTGCCCATCAGTGCCACCCATCACTGCCCATCAGTGCCACCCATCACTGCCCATCAGTGCCACCCATCAGTGCCCCCCATCAGTGCCCCCCCATCAGTGCCACCTATCAGTGCCACCTATCTGTGCCACCTATCTGTGCCACCTATCTGTGCCACCTATCCGTGCCACCTATCCGTGCCGCCCATCTGTGGCCATCAGTGCCGCCTTATCTGTGCCCATCAGTACCGCCTTAACTGTCCCCATCAGTGCCGCCTTAACTGTGCCTATCAGTGCCGCCTTAACTGTGCCTATCAGTGCCGCCTTAACTGTGCCTATCAGTGCCGCCTTAACTGTGCCTATCAGTGCCGCCTTATCTGTGCCTATCCGTGCCCATCAGTGCAGCCTATCAGTGCCCACCAGTGCCGCCTCATCAGTGCATATCAATGAAGGAGAAAAAATTACCTGTTTGCAAAATTTTATAACAAAACTATTAAACATGATTTTTTTTTTTTTCAAAATTTTCCATCTTTTTTTGTTTGTTTAGCAAAAAATAAAAACCCCAGCTGTGATTAAATACCACCAAAAGAAAGCTCTACTTGTGGGAAAAAAATGATAAAAATTTCATTTGGGTACAGTGTTGTATGACCGCGCAATTGTCATTCAAAGTGCGACAGCGCTGGAAGCTCAAAATTGGTCTGGGCAGGAGGGGGGTTTAAGTGCCCAGTAAGCAAGTGGTTAATCAATAAAAATGGAGTTACGCTTTAAAGCAAAACTTCACCTTAACTCTTCCTTCAATCCCTCTGCCATATTTGACATTTGGGGGGGGGGGGGGGGGGGCATTCCAAGTTTTGACAGACACCAGCTCCCACTTCTGCTCCGATCATCTCTAGGCAATCAGAGAGGATGTTTTCCTCCCCTCCTTGCCTATAACCCTCTGGGACATGTCACAGGGCCCTGGAAGCTGCGGGACCATTGAAAAAGTGCAGCACGGCTCACCCTTTTGCAGCGGGCTGTGAAGCTGCAAGGAGTCACAGCAAGCTACCCAGAGTTAACATGCCAGCAATGGGGACCCGAAGACTGGTGAAGAACCGGATTGGGTGACAACGGTGCTGGATCCTTAGACAGGTAAGTGTCTGCCAATTAAAAGTCAGCAGCCACAGGATTTGTCCTCTATGGTGAGATCGGATGAAAACAGACAGCCTAAGGGGTTAATCATCTGCACTTTGAGACCCCTTTCACACCGAGGGCGTTTTTCAAGCGCTATAGCATTAAAAATAGCACCTGCAATCCGCCCTCAAACAGCTGCTCCATTGTATCCAGTGTAAAAGCCCGAGGGCTTTCACACTGGAGCGATGCACTGGCAGGATGTCAGGAAAAGTCCTGCCAGGAGCTTCTTTGGAGCGGTGTTGTGTTTACCGCTCCTCCACCGCTGCTCCCCATTGAAATCTATGGGGCAGCGCTGCAATACCCCCGGCAAAACTGTTAAATCCACCCCGCTAGCGGCCGAATAGCGCCACTAAAACTACGGTAAACAGCGCTAAGAAAAAAGCAGACGCCCTCCCGCGGCTCGGTGTGAAAGCCCTCTTAGTTTAATCCTGTCTTCTCTGACCCTCCCCTTCCACAGTCCCCAACAATCTCTCTCTGAGCAGAGGCTAGGAGGCAAGTTGCACATGCTCATTTTGGTGTGCATCGTTAAAGAGGTTTTTCTTGGGAGTGCGCATGTGATCAACACAGGGCCAATCTGCACTGTCCAGACAGAGGGTCAGGGGTCCTGAGCCTCATTGGATAGTCAGAGTAGAATGAAAACTCCTCCTACAAGTTTTAACCAGACACGGATAGTAGATGCTATATACTGCTGATGAGAAAAGGTATTTATCCTTTAAGATTTACGAATTTCCATGTTGTGTACTGTGGGAGGCCAGATAGTGAATGCGGGGTCCTAGGTTTAATAACACTTTAACCACTTGCCAAGCAGCCGCCAGTTATACTGTGGCAGGTTGGCTCGGCGAAACACCGTAGCTGTACATCAGTCCATTTAATAGCAAGCGCGTCGCCGAAGGCTGCGATGTCCTCCGGCCACCCAACCCGCGATCGCTCCACAGAGAGCCAGAACGGGATCTGTCAATGTAAACAAACAGATCCCCGTTCTGACAAAAGGAATAGAGAGAGATAGTTTGCTACTAGTGATCAGTAACAGCGATCTCTCTGTTACTCCCTGTCAGTCCACTTCTCCCAGGGAACACATTTAACCCCTCCCTGCCAGTGTCATTTTACAGTAATCAGTGGCTATTTTAACTGATCACTGTAATAATGTCACTGGTCCCAAAAAGTGTCAAAACTGTCCGATCTGTCCACCGCAATGTCGAAGTCCCGCAAAAAATTTCTGATCACCGCCATTACTAGTGAAAAACTTTTTTTTTATTCTTAGAAAAAAGTGCCATAAATCTATCCCCTATTTTGTAGGCCCTATAATTTTTGCGCAAACCAATCAACATAGGCTTATTGTGAATTTTTTTTTTTAACCAAAATATGTAAGAATTGGCCTAAACTGATGAAGTTTTTCTTGGATATTTATTATAGCAAAAAGAATATTGTTTTTTTTCTTCAAAATTTGTGGGGTTTTTTTTTTTTTGTTTATGGCGAAAAATAAAAATGCAGAGGTGATCAAATACCACCAAAAGAAAGCTCTATTTGTGGGGAGGGATGTCCATTTTGTTTGGGTACAGCGGCGCACGACCGCTCAAATGTCAGTTTAAGCGAGCAGTACCACATCGCAAAAATGGCCTAGTTATTAAGTGGGTAAGCCCTTCCGAGGCTTAAGTGGTTAAAGTGATTGTAATGTCTTTTTTTCCACTCTAAAAAAAAACAAACTTATACTATACTATACACTTACCAGCTCTGTTGCAGTGCTTTTGCACAGAGCAGCCCAGGTTCTCCTGTAAACCTGGGGGTCTCCCTCCTGTCGAGTGCCCCCCCACAGCAAGCAGCTTGCTATGGGGGTAACCGAGCCAAGTCACAGCTCCTTGTGTACAATCAGACATGGAGCCCCAGCCCCCTACAGTGGCTTGCGAAAGTATTCGGCCCCTTGAACTTTTCAACCTTTTGCCACATTTCAGGCTTCAAACATAAAGATATAACATTTTAATTTTTTGTGAAGAATCACAACAAGTGGGACACAATTGTGAAGTGGAACGAAATCTATTGGATATTTTAAACTTTTTTAGTAATTAAAAAACTGAAAAATGGTGCGTGCAAAATTATTCGGCCCCTTTACTTTCAGTGCAGAAAACTCACTCCAGAAGTTCAGCGAGGATCTCTGAATGATCCAATGTTGTCCTAATGACTGATGGTGATAAATAGAATCCACCTGTGTGTAATCAAGTCTCTGTATAAATGCACCTGCTCTGTGATAGTCTCAGGGTTCTGTTGAAAGCGCAGAGAGCATCATGAAGACCAAGGAACACACCAGGCAGGTCGTAATACTGTTGGAGAAGTTTAAAGCCGGATTTGGATACAAAAAGATTTCCCAAGCTTTAAACATCCCAAGGAGCACTGTGCAAGCGATCATTTGAAATGGAAGGAGTATCAGACCATGCAAATCTACCAAGACCTGGCTGTCCCTCTAAACTTTCAGCTCAGACAAGGAGAAGACTGATCAGAGATGCAGCCAAGAGGCCCATGATCACTCTGGATGAACTGCAGAGAACTACAGCTGAGGTGGAGAGTTGTCCATAGGACAACAATCAGTCGTACACTGCACAAATCTGGCCTTTATGGAAGAGTGGCAAGAAGAAAGCCATTTCTCAAAGATATCCATAAAAAGTCTCGTCTAAAGTTTGCCACAAGCCACCTGGGAGACACACAAACATGTGGAAGAAGGTGCTCTGGTCAATGAAACCAAAATCGAACTTTTTGGCCACAATGCAAAACGATATGTTTGGCGTAAAAGCAACACAGCTCATCAACTCAACACACCATCCCCCACTGTCAAACATGGTGGTGGCAGCATCATGGTTTGGGCCTGCTTTTCTTCAGCAGGGACAGGGAAGATGGTTAAAATTGAGGGGAAGATGGATGCAGCCAAATACAGGACCATTCTGGATGAAAACCTGTTGGAGTCTGCAAAGACCTGAAACTGGGACGGAGATTTATCTTCCAACAAGACAATGATCCCAAACATACAGCAAAATCTACAAAGGAATGGATCACAAAATAAACATATCCAGGTGTTAGAATGGCCAAGTCAAAAGTCCAGACCTGAATCCAATCGAGAATCTGTGGAAAGAGCTGAAAACTTGCTGTTCACAAACGCTCTTCATCCAACCTCACTGAGCTCGAGCTGTTTTGCAAGGAAGAATGGGCAAGAAATTTCAGTCTTTCGATGTGCAAAACTGATAGAGACATACCCCGAGCGACTTGCAGCTGTAATCGCAGCAAAAGGTGGCTCTACAAAGTATTAACGCAAGGGGGGCGAATAATTTTGCACGCCCCACTTTTCATTTTTTTATTAGTTAAAAAGTTTCAAAAATCCAAAAGATTTCGTTCCACTTCACAATTGTGTCCCACTTGTTGGTGATTCTTCACAAAAAATAAAAATTTTATATCTTTATGTTTGAAGCCTGAAATGTGGCAAAAAGGTTGAAAAGTTCAAGGGGGCCGAATACTTTCGCAAGCCACTGTATCTCCTGATTGGTTAGATGACTGACAGCCGCCAATTGCACCGCTACCGTGTCTCATGAGGATGAGGAGGAGACCACAGACGGCTGAGACACTCATGCACATTCATTGCGGACCTCAGGTAAGGGGGGGGCGCTGGCGCTTTTTTCCCTCTTAATGCATAGAGAGAGAAAAAAATAATAATAATTTTTTTTTTTTGGCAGTTGTAAAGGCAGAAGGAAGAAGAGGAAGGGATAATAGGCAAAGTGAAATCTTGAAAGATAAGCTCACTGTTAACACGCTGGGCCCAACCAACCTGAATACTAAAACGGAACAACAGTCTTCATTCTTGGGCATTAGAGCTGCACGATTCTGGCTAAAATGGGAATCACGTTTTTTTGCTTAGCAGATAAATCACGATTCTCGCGGCATAACATCATCTTTTACATTAAAAAGAACAAAAAAAAAAAAAATTGGGCTAAACTTTACTTTTTTTTTTTCATGAAGTGTATTCTTTTCCCAAAAATTGCGTTTGAAAGACCGCTGGGAAAATACAGTATGACATAAATATTGCAGGAATTTACATTTTATTCCCTAGGGTCTCTGCTAATATATATATATATATATATTTTTTTTTATTTTTTTTGGGGGGGGGCTTTCCAATTCGTTTTCTAGCAAAAAATATTGATTTTAACTTAAACAAGTGTCAGAAAAAGATTTAGACTTTAAGTGGTTAAACTTCCTGCATTTACACGCTGTTAAAAACTTGGCAGACTGCCTGGATTTCTTTTTTAGGCCCGGTTCACACTGGTGTGATGCGAGAACCCTGCGAATCCACTGCGGGTTCCCGCATCGCACCGACTCACATAGCAGTTCACACTGCCATATGCGAACTGCTGGGGAGTGTCAATACATTGTTAACGACACCCCCTAGTTCAGCTTGAATATCGCACTGCGAACTGACAGTTCGGACATGAATGGGATCGCACAGGTGTGAACAGCCATGCGATCCGATTCTGGTCCGAACAGAAAAAAAGGGTCCTTTGCGGGTTTGGACCGAATGCGTTGCGATATCAGCCATACTATCTTTATGGCTAAAATCACATCGCACAGACAGCGCATGTAATGTGAAAAGCAGTGCGCTGCCGAATCACATGCGATGTCTGGCACCTAAGACACTTCTTTGATCTAAGAAGGAAGGGTTACTTACAATGTTTCATGTTAAAAACTGACAGACTGCCCTGATGTTTTCTTTTGACAGCTGAGTGAGTCAGATAAGTCTCTCCACTTGTTATATGAAAGAATCAGCAAACTCTGCAATAAAGATAGGTCGGGGGGGGGGGGGGGGGGGGGTCGTCGAATTGAGATCATGATTATTTTTTTTTAACGATTGTGTAGCTCTATTGGGCATGCACAACAATTTGACAGGCAATATATATATATATATATATATATATATTTATTTTTTTTTTTTTTTTTTTTTTTTTTTTTTTTTTTTTTTAGATATTAAGGTAGATAGACATTGGGCACAAACCAAACTCCAACAGCCTTTTAATTCCTTAAACCACTGATGCAATTTAGGTCCAAACCATCCAAAACAACAATACTAACCTCCACTTTAACATGAACATTAGATCAACAAGATCAAACTACGTTCCAAAGTTTTGCAACTACCTAAGCACTGCTGTGTTACTACGTTGCTCCAAGACAAAACACGGCCGCTGCTGCGCCCATTCATTTTTAATTTGCAAAGACGGCCCATCACCGGTACAATAACCAGGCGCACAGTTTACTGAGGCTCAGGAGGAGAGGATTGTGATCAAGTCTTTACCTGAAAATAGACAGTGGGGCAAGGTCAACAAAAAAAAAAATAAATCCCAAAACGTTACACTTGAAAAGCATGCTGTGATCCTTTCTGGGAGATGTCCATTTCACTGAGTGTGATGTGTAGGGACACACTTGTACCTGGGAGAGCTGGAAATTACAAGCCTAGGGCAGGCAGACAATGATCAGAGCACACGATGAGAAAATGATCCAGATTTGAGGAGGAAGGCATGTCTCTGGAGCACTGGGAGAACATAAACAGGGCAGAATTTGGTGCAGCAGCATCCCTCCCTTCCCCAAATACCAAAACATAAACACGAATAAGAGAGCGGCTGGTGTGTGCGGCCTGGCTCCCCTCACATGTAGTATGCCGCTTACCTTGCAGAGTGTGCACACTGGAGTCCTAGCAGGCAGTGTCAGCCATGTTGTGTGCTGCTCCAGTATTTACAAACCTGCAGCAGCCAGGCAGGCAGGCAGGGTTCCTGTCTCGGAGAAGGGGGGAGGGGGGTGGAAAGCAGCAGACAAAGGAAGCCAATGCCTGAGACACAGACACACCAGACACTCACTGCTGCCCCTCGGCCGGCTCTCCCCCCTTCCCAGCTTCTGCTCTATCCGCTCCTCCGATAACGAGTCCGCTGCCCAGGTGAAACAATAGAAGATCCCCTCTTTACGTCATATCTAAGCAGACTCTGGGTGACGTCACGCCACGGAGGAAAAAAAAAAAAAAAAAAAAAAAAGAACGCAAGGGGGCGCCAGGGGAGAGCTGTGAGGAGAGAGTGGCGGGACTGAGGGAGAGAGTTACTTGGAGGAGGAGGCAGATATAAGAACAAAGGGCCAAGTTTAAAGGGAGGACCCCGCTCCTCTTACCTGCTCACACTGGGCTTTCCGTCCACTTCCTCCGGGGCGGCTGAATTCTCCCCCAGGTAATGGTTCCGCTCCCCCCCCTATCCCCCCTCCTTATTTCTGTCACCAGAGCCGCTCCCGCCTTACGCTCCTCTCCCTCCCACCCCCTCACTGAACTCTTCTCACCCCCCTTCTTTCCTCCCCTCACACACTGCCAGATTTGGAGCTCGTTCACGGCTGGCTATAGGACTGTAGTGCCAGGAGCAAGC
Organism: Lithobates septentrionalis; assembly: GCA_037952835.1. Taxonomy (NCBI): domain Eukaryota; kingdom Metazoa; phylum Chordata; class Amphibia; order Anura; family Ranidae; genus Lithobates; species Lithobates septentrionalis. Next base: position 206,238 of record JBBDGP010002899.1, on the reverse strand, counting down.
AGGCCTCGCCTTCCTGCCAAATACTGATCCCTCCTCCCTCCCTCAACTCTTCTTGGTGCAGGACTCGGGTGCCGCGCACGCGCCCTACAAGCCCGCTCTCCGCCGCGGTAGACCGCAACTGCGCACGCGCCTGTCTTCTTCTCAACCCGACTTCGTGCTGATGCTTGGGAAGGTTTTTGTCGGTAACTTTCGTTAACCAGCTTACCATCTAATTGGAATAATCAAGGCTTTCATTTGTGAAGGCTGTATTAATCTGCGTGACAGACTGTGTTAGTAGCTAAGAAAAAAAAAAAATCAGAGCAGAACTTTGAATATGTTTTTATTGTAGAACCAAGCTAAGGAATTTGAATATGCAAAAAGTTTAAAAAAAAAATCCTTTTGCAATGTTTACAGAGATCACTGTGAGCTATTCAGCTTGTAACTACTCACGGGTAGGGATGAGCTTCGGGTTCGAGTCGAACTCATGTTCGACTCGAACATCGGCTGTTCGCAAGTTTGCCGAACAGCGAACAATTTGGGGTGTTCGTGGCAAATTCGAATGCCCCGGAACACCCTTTAAAAGTCTATGGGAGAAATCAAAAGTGCTAATTTTAAAGGCTTATATGCAAGTTATTGTCATAAAAAGTGTTTGGGGACCTGGGTCCTGCCCCAGGGGATATGGTTCAATGCAAAAAAAAGTTTTAAAAACGGACGTTTTTTCAGGAGCAGTGATTTTAATAATGCTTAAAGTCAAACAATAAAAGTGTAATATTCCTATAAATTTTGTAGCTGGGAGTTGTCTATAGTATGCCTGTAAAGGGGCGCATGTTTCCCGTGTTTAGAACAGTCTGACAGCAAAATGACATTTCAAAGGAAAAAAGTCATTTAAAACTACTCGCGGCTATAATGAATTGTAGGTCCGACAATACACATAGAAGTTCATTGATAAAAACGGCATGGGAATTCCCCACAGGGGAACCCCGAACCAAAATTTAAAAAAAAAATGAGGTGGGGTCCCCCTAAATTCCATACCAGGCCCTTCAAGTCTGGTATGGATATTAAGGGGAACCCCGGCCAAAATTTAAAAAAAAATGACGTGGGGGTCCCCCTAAATTCCATACCAGACCCTTCAGGTCTGGTATGGATTTTAAGGGGAAACCCGCGCCAAAATTTAAAAAAAAAACGGCGTGGGGTCCCCCCAAAAATCCATACCAGACCCTTATCTGAGCACGCAACCTGGCAGGCCGCAGGAAAAGAGGGGGGGACGAGAGAGCACCCCCCCTCCTGAACCGTACCAGGCCACATGCCCTCAACATTGGGAGGGTGCTTTGGGGTAGCCCCCCAAAACACCTTGTCCCCATGTTGATGAGGACAAGGGTCTCATCCCCACAACCCTGGCCGGTGGTTGTGGGGGTCTGCGGGCGGGGGGCTTATCGGAATCTGGAAGCCCCCTTTAACAAGGGGACCCCCAGATCCCGCCCCCCCCTGTGTGAAATGGTAAGGGGGTACCCCTACCATTTCACTAAAAAACTGTCAAAATGTTAAAAATGACAAGAGACAGTTTTTGACAATTCCTTTATTTAAATGCTTCTTCTTTCTTCTATCTTCCTTCATCTTCTTCTTCTTCTTCTGGCTCTTCTGGTTTTTCTGGCTCTTCTGGTTCTTCCTCCGGTGTTCTCATCCAGCATCTCCTCCGCGGCGTCTTCTATCTTCTTCTCCTCGGGCCGCTCCGCACCCATGGCATGGGGGGAGGCTCCCGCTCTTCTCTTCATCTTCTTCTCTTCTTCATCATCTTCTTCTCTTCTTCATCTTCTTCTCCGGGCCGCTCCGCACCCATGCTGGCATGGTGGGAGGCTCCCGGTGTGTGACGCGTCTCCTCTTCTGACAGTTCTTAAATAACGGGGAGCGGGGTCACCCGGTGACCCCGTCCCCCTCTGACGCACGGGACATGACGGGACCTCCCTGTGGCATTCCCCGTGACGTGACAGGGAAGTCCCGTCAAGTCACCGTGCGTCAGAGGGGGGCGGGGTCACCGGGTGGCCCCGCCCCTGTTATTTAAGAGCCGTCAGAAGAGGAGACGTGTCACACAGCGGGAGCCTCCCTCCATGCCAGCATGGGTGCGGAGCGGCCCGGAGAAGAAGATGAAGAAGAGAAGAGCGGGAGCCTCCCCCCATGCCATGGGTGCGGAGCGGCCCAAGGAGAAGAAGATAGAAGACGCCGCAGAGGAGATGCTGGACGAGAACACCGGAGGAAGAACCAGAAGAGCCAGAAGAAGAAGATGAAAGAAGAAAGAAGAAGCATTTAAATAAAGGAATTGTCAAAAACTGTCTCTTGTCATTTTTAACATTTTTGACAGTTTTTTAGTGAAAGGGTAGGGGTACCCCCTTACCATTTCACACAGGGGGGGCGGGATCTGGGGGTCTCCTTGTTAAAGGGGGCTTCCAGATTCCGATAAGCCCCCCGCCCGCAGACCCCCACAACCACCGGCCAGGGTTGTGGGGATGAGGCCCTTGTCCTCATCAACATGGGGACAAGGTGTTTTGGGGGGCTACCCCAAAGCACCCTCCCAATGTTGAGGGCATGTGGCCTGGTACGGTTCAGGAGGGGGGGCGCTCTCTCGCCCCCCCCCTCTTTTCCTGCAGCCTGCCAGGTTGCGTGCTCGGATAAGGGTCTGGTATGGATTTTTGGGGGGACCCCACGCCGTTTTTTTTTTAAATTTTGGCATGGGGTTCCCCTGTGGGGAATTCCCACGCCGTTTTTATCAATGAACTTTTATGTGTATTGTCAGACCGGCAATGCAATAGCCGCGAGTAGTTTTAAATGACTTTTTTCCTTTGAAATGTCATTTTGCTGTCAGACTGTTCTAAACACGGGAAACATGCGCCCCTTTACAGGCATACTATAGACACCCCCCAGCTACGAAATTTAAAGGGATATTACACTTTTATTGTTTGACTTTAAGCATTATTAAAATCATTGCTCCTAAAAAAACTGACGTTTTTAAAACTTTTTTTGCATTGATCCATGTCCCCTGGGGCAGGACCCAGGTCCCAAAACACTTTTTTTGACAATAACTTGCATATAAGCCTTTAAAATTAGCACTTTTGATTATTCATGTTCATGTCCCATAGACTTTAACGGTGTTCGCATGTTCGAACAAACTTTTTTCCTGTTCGCATGTTCTGGTGCGAACCGAACAGGGGGGTTTTCGGCTCATCCCTACTCACGGGTGAGGCAATCAGTCCACGTTCACAACTGCACCTCACATTCTGTTTTTATTCACAGGACAGCGTAGGGTATCCCATTCACGGGACAGTGTAGGGTATCCCATTCACGGGACAGTGTAGGGTATCCCATTCACGGGACAGTGTAGGGTATCCCATTCACGGGACAGTGTAGGGTATCCCATTCACAGGACAGTGCAGGGTATCCCATTCACAGGACAGTGCAGGGTATCCCATTCACAGGACAGCGTAGGGTATCCCATTCACAGGACAGCGTAGGGTATCCCATTCACGAGACAGCGTAGGGTATCCCATTCACAGGACAGTGTAGTGTATCCCATTCACAGGACAGTGCAGTGTATCCCATTCACAGGACAGTGCAGGGTATCCCATTCACAGGACAGTGTAGGGTATCCCATTCACGGGACTGTGCAGGGTATCCCATTCACGGGACAGTGCAGGGTATCCCATTCACGGGACAGTGCAGGGTATCCCATTCACGGGACAGTGTAGGGTATCCCATTCACGGGACAGTGTAGGGTATCCCATTCACGGGAAAGTGTAGGGTATCCCATTCACGGGACAGTGTAGGGTATCCCATTCACGGGACAGTGTAGGGTATCCCATTCACGGGACAGTGTAGGGTATCCCATTCACGGGACAGTGTAGGGTATCCCATTCACGGGACAGTGTAGGGTATCCCATTCACGGGACAGCGCATGGTATCCCATTCACGGGACAGCGCAGGGTATCCCATTCACGGGACAGCGCAGGGTATCCCATTCACGGGACAGCGTAGGGTATCCCATTCACGGGACAGCGTAGGGTATCCCATTCACGGGACAGCGTAGGGTATCCCATTCACGGGACAGCGTAGGGTATCCCATTCACGGGACAGCGTAGGGTATCCCATTCACGGGACAGCGTAGGGTATCCCATTCACGGGACAGCGCAGGGTAACCCATTCACGGGACAGCGTAGGGTATCCCATTCTCGGGACAGCGTAGGGTATCCCATTCTCGGGACAGCGTAGGGTATCCCATTCTCGGGACAGCGTAGGGTGTCCCATTCACGGGACAGCGTAGGGTGTCCCATTCACGGGACAGCGTAGGGTGTCCCATTCACGGGACAGCGTAGGGTGTCCCATTCACGGGACAGCGTAGGGTGTCCCATTCACGGGACAGCGTAGGGTGTCCCATTCACGGGACAGCGTAGGGTGTCCCATTCACGGGACAGCGTAGGGTGTCCCATTCACGGGACAGCGTAGGGTGTCCCATTCACGGGACAGCGTAGGGTGTCCCATTCACGGGACAGCGTAGGGTGTCCCATTCACGGGACAGCGTAGGGTGTCCCATTCACGGGACAGCGTAGGGTGTCCCATTCACGGGACAGCGTAGGGTGTCCCATTCACGGGACAGCGTAGGGTATCCCATTCATGGGACAGCGCAGGGTATCTCATTCACAGAATAAGTGGGAGTGGGAATAGGACCCAAGGTGTCCTTATCTTCAGTGAAGGAAAAGGAACAAACTGCGGTTTAACCTGAAATAACTTTATTAGAACAATTAGTAGAAAAACATTTTAATCATTGAAAGGAAAGCATAAACAATATTAGATTGCATAAGGTAAAAACTGACAACGTTGTCACTTAAAAACGCATGCCCATGAGCTCAGCCATATCCTAGTCATCCACACGTGTCAATTATCTCAAGTCATTAAGTGTGACTTAATATATAATGCTTAAATGTATTTAGGCGAGGTGAGTTCCGGGAAACCTTGGTAGCACAAGTCGGTACCCGTTTTGTGCTTAACCATGGACCTCCAGACTCCCTATATGCCTATAGAGCTGCTGTATTAAAGCCCCATACACACTTTTAGATTTTCTGCTGAGTTTTTCCTCCAGATTTACCAAAACCATGTAGTGCAAGGGCCTGTCTGATTGCATACACATTGAAACTGCTAAGGTTTGACCTCATATTATGTGGTTTTGGTAAATCTGAAGGAAAAACTCAGCAGAAAAGCTGATAGTGTGTATGGGGCTTAAGTCTTTACAATGTTGAAGAAAGCGTTGGTTATCTCAGACTGAAGAAACCCACGTCACAAGTGGGTGAAACATGTCGGGGGGTGTGCCTACACATGCCCTCTGCCGATAGCCAACTTGGGCTTTTCATCACTCTTTAGCCTTCATCCTATCTCCACAAACTGGAAATCCACAAACAACCGAAAACTGGAAGTAAATGGCCTGGCGGCCCTATGCTGGTTTTGAGTGGATAACATCCTGTGCGTGTCACCAGGACTAGGAATACAGAGATTCGCATCCTGCACACCTGTGGACCCCTGCAAAGGACTCTGGATTCACCACCTTGTCGCTGCAATTGAGGACCTCAGAACAGCGCAGGGTATCCCATTCACAGGACAGCGCAGGGTATCCCATTCACAGGACAGCGCAGGGTATCCCATTCACAGGACAGCGCAGGGAAGGTATGTGGTCCAGGATAATAGGACAGTCAAAATTATAAGCGGCGCCCTGCTTTGGGGCATTGATGGCGAACCTTGGCACCCCAGATGTTTTGGAACTACTTTTCCCATGATGCCCACCTACATACTTTTCCCATGATGCCCACCTACACTGCAGAGTGCATGAGCATCGCATCATGGGAAATGTAATTCCAAAACATCTGGGGTGCCAAGGGTCGCCATCGCTGATGTAGAGTATCCCATTCACATGACAGCGTAGGGTATCCCATTAACATGAATGGTCCGTTCTACACCCAAAAAACTCATCAAAGTAGCCCTGCACCTTTTTCAGAAGATAAAGTGGGAAGGTCTGCTCCTTTTTCAGGAGCAGACCTTGGCACGTTTGTTCACCTAGCATTTTAGTGCTTTATATTAGCACATTTCTGTGCCATGTTTAGAATGGCTTTAGGCTCTGTTCACATATATGCGAATTGGATGCCTTTTTAACCACATCCAATTCACATAACATGTGAATCAGACCGGCTTTAAATGAAGCCGCTTCACACATGTGCGGGCCGGCCACGGTGCAGTTTTAAAAAGGGTCCTGTGCGATTTTGGGTCCAGTTCAGATGCTTTTCAGGTAAAAATTTGCACCTATATCCAGAAACAAATAGTGTTGCGCTGTTAATATACTTGTTTAGGTCAAACATTGCAGTGTTCCCACAGTATCAGTAACTAACCCCTTCATGCCTAAGCCCTTTTCTGACACTTGTTGTTTACAAGTTAAAATTGGTATTTTTTGCTAGAAACATTATATATCATTTTTTTAGCAGAGACCCTTGAGAATAAAATGGCAATCATTGCAATCTTTTATGTCACACTGTATTTGCGCAGCGGTCTTTCAAATGTAATTATTTTGAAAGACATACACTTTCATGAATTAAAGTGATTGTAAAGGTTCAATTTTTATTTTTTAAATAACAAACATGTTAAACTTACCTGCTCTGTGCAAGGGTTTTGCACAGAGCGGCGCCAATCCTTCTTTTCTGGAGTGCCCTGGTGGCACTTCTGGCTCCTCCTCTGCATCAAGTGCCCTCAGAGAGAGCCGCATCCCATGGGGGCACTCGTGCGGGTGCACTCCTGAGTCCTGCTGCTGTGTCCATTGACAAAGACAGCAGGACTCCACCCCGCCCTCCGGCTCCCATGTCACTGTATTTATTTGACAGCAGTGGGAGCCAATGGCTCCTGCTGCTATCAATCTATCCAATGAGGACCCGAGACAGCGGCTGAAGTTGCTGGGCTCGTTCTCATCACCGGAAAGATCGGGTTCAGGTAAGTAAAAGGGGGGCAGCTGCACCACAAAAGGTTATTCACCTTAATGCATAGAATACATTAAGGTGGTTGTTAACCACTTCAGCCCCGGAAGGATTTACCCCCTTCCTGACCAGAGCACTTTTTACAATTCGGCACTGCGTCGCTTTAACTGCTAATTGCGCGGTCATGCAATGCTCTACCCAAACGAAATTTGCGTCCTTTTCTTCCCACAAATAGAGCTTTCTTTTGATGGTATTTGATCACCTCTGCCGTTTTTATTTTTTGCGCTATAAACGGAAAAAGACTGAAAATTTTGAACAAAAAATGATATTTTCTACTTTTTGTTATAAAAATAATCCAATAAACTAAATTTTAGTCATACATTTAGGCCAAAATGTATTCGGCCACATGTCTTTGGTAAAAAAAATGTCAATAAGCGTATATTTATTGGTTTGCGCAAAAGTTATAGCGTCTACAAACTAGGGTACATTTTCTGGAATTTACACAGCTTTTAGTTTATGACTGCCTATGTCATTTCTTGAGGTGCTAAAATGGCAGGGCAGTACAAAACCCCCCCAAATGACCCCATTTTGGAAAGTAGACACCCCAAGGAAATTGCTGAGAGGCATGTTGAACCCATTGAATATTTATTTTTTTTGTCCCAAGTGATTGAATAATGACAAAAAAAAAAAAAAAATTTACAAAAAGTTGTCAGTAAATGATATATTGCTCACACAGGCCATGGGCATATGTGGAATTGCACCCCAAAATACATTCAGCTGCTTCTCCTGAGTACGGGGATACCACATGTGTGGCACTTTTTGGGAGCCTAGCCGCGTACAGGGCCCCGAAAACCCAGCACCACCTTCAGGATTTCTAAGGGCATACATTTTTGATTTTACTCCTCACTACCTATCACAGTTTTGAAGGCCATAAAATGCCAAGATGGCACAAACCCCCCCCAAATGACCCCATTTTGGAAAGTAGACACCCCAAGCTATTTGCTGAGAGGCATGGTGAGTATTTTGCAGCTCTCATTTGTTTTTGAAAATGAAGAAAGACCAGAAAAAAATTTTTTTTTTTTCTTTTTTCAATTTTCAAAACTTTGTGACAAAAAGTGAGGTCTGCAAAATACTCACTATACCTCTCAGCAAATAGCTTGGGGTGTCTACTTTCCAAAATGGGGTAATTTGGGGGGGGGGGTTGTGCCACCTGGGCATTCCATGGCCTCCGAAACTGTGATAGGCAGTGAAGAGTGAAATCAAAAATTTACGGCCTTAGAAAGCCTGAAGGCGGTGCTTGGTTTTCGGGGTCCCGTGCGCGGCTAGGCTCCCAAAAAGTCCCACACATGTGGTATCCCCGTACTCAGGAGAAGCAACAGAATTTATTTTGGGGTGTAATTTCACATATTCCCATGGCATGTTTGAGCAATATAACATTTAGTGACAACTTTGTGCAAAAAAAAAAATAAAAAATTTGTCTCTTTCCCGCTACTTGTGTCACAATATAAAATATTCCATGGACTCAACATGCCTCTCAGCAAATAGCTTGGGGTGTCTACTTTCCAAAATGGGGTCATTTGGGGGGGGGTTTGAACTGTCCTGGCATTTTATGCACAACATTTAGAAGCTTATGTCACACATCACCCACTCTTCTAACCACTTGAAGACAAAGCCCTTTCTGACACTTTTTGATTACATGAAAAAATTATTTTTTTTTGCAAGAAAATTACTTTGAACCCCCAAACATTATATATTATTTTAAAGCAAATGCCCTACAGATTAAAATGGTGGGTGTTTCATTTTTTTTTTTTCACACAGTATTTGCGCAGCGATTTTCAAACGCATTTTTTGGGGAAAAAACACACTTTTTTAAATTTTAATGCACTAAAACACACTATATTGCCCAAATGTTTGATGAAATAAAAAAGATGATCTTAGGCCGAGTACATGGATACCAAACATGACATGCTTTAAAATTACGCACAAACGTGCAGTGGCAACAAAATTAATACATTTTTAAAAGCCTTTAAAAGCCTTTACAGGTTACCACTTTAGATTTACAGAGGAGGTCTACTGCTAAAATTACTGCCCTCGATCTGACCTTCGCGGTGATACCTCACATGCATGGTGCAATTGCTGTTTACATTTGACGCCAGACCGCCACTTGCGTTCGCCTTAGCGCGAGAGCAGGGGGGACAGGGGTGCTTTTTATTTATTTTTATTTTTTCTTTATTATTTTTTTGCTTTTTTATCTTATTTTTAAACTGTTCCTTTCATTTTTTTTTTTTTAAATCATTTTTATTGTTATCTCAGGGAATGTAAATATCCCCTATGATAGCAATAGGTAGTGACAGGTACTCTTTTTTGAAAAAATTGGGGTCTATTAGACCCTAGATCTCTCCTCTGCCCTCAAAGCATCTGACCACACCAAGATCGGTGTGATAAAATGCTTCCCCAATTTCCCAATGGCGCTATTTACATCCGGCGAAATCTAAGTCATAAAATGCTCGTAGCTTCCGGTTTCTTAGGCCATAGAGATGTTTGGAGCCACTCTGGTCTCTGATCAGCTCTATGGTCAGCTGGCTGAATCACCGGCTGCATTCTCAGGTTCCCTGTTGAGACAGGAGAGCCAGAGAAAAACACGGAAGACGGTGGGGGGGGGCATTCCCTCCCACTGCTTGTAAAAGCAGTCTAGAGGCTAATTAGCCGCTAGGATTGCTTTTACATGAAAGCCGACCGCTGGCTAAAAAGAATGATACCAAGATGATACCTAAACCTGCAGGCATCATTCTGGTATAACCACTCAAAGTCGTGAATGGCGTACCTGAAGACAAAAAAATGGTTAACAATAAAGCACAGTAAACGGTAAAGTATAAAAAATTGCATACCTGAAAAGCAAACATGATAAAACATAATAACAATAAAACATTGCAGAATAGAATACAGTAAAAAAGAGCAGAACAATAGAGAGAGAATAGAGAGAGAGAGAACAATAAAACGACAACTATTTTTTTTTATTTTTGTTTGTGTTTTTTTTTTTTTTACACTTTTTTTTTGTAACTGTAACTTTTATAACTGTAACCGGTTCCAGGTTCGGGTCTCTCAAAATGCGATGGCATCTTGGGAGACCCTGTGAAAGTGTGCCTAGTCTGTGCAATGCTGTACCCTACGCTAATATTCAACTAGTGAATGGTAGCGTTCAAAAAAATTCACCAATGCAAAGACCAGGATTGTCAGGACAGGAGGGACAATATTAGTGGGCGTCACGTCTATATCCGCGCTTGCTGCAGACACAACATCTTTTTTGGGGGGGTTCGTTGGGTAGGGGTACTTGGGAGGATATATAAATGCCTCTCATGCAGCCGACTGCATTTGGTTGGGGATGTGAATGGGGGAAGTACGGGCGCTGCAGAACCGATGGGTTCCCAATTAGGATTGGCGAATGCAGCAGGAAGGGCACTATGGGCACGACGGGCCTGTGTTTGTCTTTTTGGTGGCAGCGGGACACTACTTGTGCTTGCCACCTCACCAGCTTGAACTGCACTTATGGGACTCGCCACGTCACCAAGTGTTACTGCAGTGCTGGTTTGACTACGACCGGGGTGTACTAGGCCGCTGGTGCTTGCCAGTTCACCAAAACGCTACAAAAAAAAGTGACAGTGATCGATCGATACTGCACTTGGGTGGGCTGGACTGGGCTGGGCCGGGCGGAGGGGCAAAACGCAGGTGCTAGCAGGTATCTGGGCTGATCCCGCTAACACTGCGTTTTTGGGAACCCTAGACTGCTGGGGACGTTAGTATAGATCTGATCGGATCAGATATTGATGCGTTCAGATACTATACCACTAAGGGAGGTGTACGGTGCGTGTACGGTGCGTGCGTGGGTGTTCGCGGTACTGGCGCTAATCTGACGCTGCCTAGGGCGACGCATATCACCGCCGGGCGATCAGGGGGCTAAACCTTTTTTCGGTAATAAACGGCGGGTGCCCTGACACTATAAAAAATAAACGAACTAACCAGCGTCACCCGTAACGGTTATACGGTGATCAGTGGTAAAAGGGTTAACTAGGGGGCCATCAAGGGGTTAAAACATTTATTAGGTAGTATATGGGGGTCCCTGTCGCTATAAAACACTGACGGCGAACCTAAATATTTACGTCCCTAACTAGCGTCACCAGCGACACTAATACAGCGATCAGAAATATGATCGCTTAGCGACACTGGCGACAGGGGGTGATCAAGGGGTTAAAACTTTATTAGGGGGGGTAAGGGGGGTACCCTAGATCTACAGGGGGCTAAACCTTTATTCGGTAATAAACAGCGGGTGCCCTGACACTATAAAAAATAAACGAACTAACCAGCGTCACCCGTAACACTTATACGGTGATCAGTGGTGAAAGGGTTAACTAGGGGGCAATCAAGGGGTTAAAACATTTATTAGGTAGTATATGGGGGTCCCTGTCACTATAAAACACTGACGGCGAACCTAAATATTTACGTCCCTAACTAGCGTCACCAGCGACACTAATACAGCGATCAGAAAAATGATCGCTTAGCGACACTGGTGAGGGGGGGTGATCAAGGGGTTAAAACTTTATTAGGGGGGGTAAGGGGGGTACCCTAGACCTACAGGGGGGTAACACTCACTACCCTAACACTGCTAACTGTCACAAACTGACACTATGCAGTAATCAGGAAAAAAAAAAAAAAAACCTGCTTGGTGTCAGTTTGTGACAGGGGGGGGGGGTGATTGGGGGGGGATCGGGGGTGTAATGTGTGCCTGGCATGTTCTACTGTGTGTGTGTGTTGGTGCACTTACATGTCATCTCTCCTCGGCGCTGGAACGGAAACTGGCCAGCCGAGGAGAGATGACATCACATCCTCTGCCTCTGTGTACTATACAGAGGCAGGGGATGTTTCTCATTGGCTGGGAGCGATCGCGAGGGGGGGGCCACGATCGGATGGCCTCCCCCTCGTCTCTCATCGCTTCCAACCAAATGCCGACCGCAGCTGGCACCGGGGGGGGGTCCGATCGGACCCCCCACCCGCGGGAAGGCAATCACGTTTCAGGTACGTGATTTTGCCTGCCCGTGCCGCTCTGCTCACGTATATAGGCGTGAGGCGGTCGGCAAGTGGTTAAGCTGCTTCTATAAAATGCTCCCATCCCCTCTGTAATATCCCAGATAGCAAGTAATCGTGCTGCGAGTTTGAAAATGACTTACTAAGCTCTTGCTAGACTTGCCAGGCTTCACAAGTTTGTTGCACAATTGCAGCAAGTCTGCATTGCATGACTCCAGATCAACTTTCTTGGCAAACATTCCGAAAGTCTGCTGCAAGTTCTGGTTCAGTTATGTTGTGTAATAGTTATACCGCCGCAGGGGTCACTGTGGCTAAATTTTCATCATTGCTCCCTGCTCTGTGTAAGGTTTTCTTTAATTGATGCTGGGGCGTGGTGTGCAGAGAGGTAAGTGGTATCCATGAGATCTGATATGGAGTTCAGAGAGGTAGAAATCAAGGAGTGACTAATCCTAATATCCCATTGGTGGAGCACAATTTGGAATGTTTTATTTTTCCTTGTTTATATGCTAGCCAATGCTGTATCTTGGCCTAGGCCGACAAGGCCCAGGCCTAGGGCAGCACTTTGCAGGGGGGCAGCGCGGAAAGAGTCCCTGCCGGCTTGCACTGTTAGTGTAGCGTCAGTCTTATGGGGTGGACTGGGCTGAGAAGCAAATTAGTCTAGCGCCCCATAAGGCGGCTGCACTGCTTCAGGTATGCAGGTGGCCGGTATTCCGCAACTCTGGGGGGGGCACCGCTTCTAATTTTGACTGTCCTCAATCCTGGACCATAAACCTTCCTCACTGTGCTATATGTTTTCTGCTGCACCATTGGCATGGTTATATCTTCTTAGTCCTCTCCATAAAATTATCAGAAATTTGTGCTTAAAGTAGAACTATGGGCAACACTTTTTTTTTCATTTTGGATAGAGTAAGGGAGGGTTATAGCCCCTGTCAGTTTTTTTTTTTTTTACCATCCCTGTCCCATTGCAGATATTTCCCTTCACTTCCTGACTCATAGCCAAACAGGAAGTGAGAGGAAATCTATGCAAATTAAGGGAATCCATTGCCCCCCCCCCCCAGGCCCTCAGAACTAGTGTCCCCACTCAAACATTTCAGGGCGGGTCTTAAACAGCAAGGGGTGTGGCCTTGACAGAAAGGGGTGGGTCATATTTTAATTAGGGGGTGCACGAGTTTAGTCAGGCCTAGGGCAGTACAAAACGTAAATATACACTACTGATGCTAGCCGCTCACCCTAAACAAAGACCACAACAAGTCTAGTTGCGCTTTTAGGAGAGTGGATTGGAATGTGATTTTTCCATAAAGGATCCATATATTAAAGCCTTGTCAGACCAGCTGTGGATTTTGATGCAGACGAAGAGAGTTGAACGTGAACTGCCATTAAGGATTTGTATACCAAAGCGCCACTAGACCTGTTGTGGTCTTTGTTTAAGGTGAGCTGCTAGGGCACACTCCTGGTGGATGCCTGGATGGTGGGAAAAATTGTGTTCACAACTTTCAAGAACTGTTTTTTGAGCACGTGGTCTTCACATCTCATCACTTTTTGATGCACATGCACTTTATTATTTGGGACTTATTTTATTGTTTTTTTATGAAAAATTAGATGAATACCTGCTTTTGATTCAAGCACTTTTATCACTGTTTCACATATTATCGCATATTACTGTATTTTTTTGTTTTTTTTAAATTAGGGATAGTGGAGCTGCACGATTCTGGCAAAAATGAGAATCGCAATTTTTTTGCTTAGAAGATAGATCACGATTCCCTCACGATTCTCACGGCGTAACATCATCTTTCACATTAAACAAAATAATTGGGCTAACTTTACTGTTTCGTTTTTTTTTTTTTATTATTCATTGAAGTGTATTTTTCCCCAAAAAATTGCATTTGAAAGACCACTGTGCAAATACAGTGCGACATAAAATATCGCAACAATCGCCATTTTATTCCCTAGAGCCTCTGCTAAAAAAAATATATATAATGTTTGGGGGTTCCAAGTCATTTTCTAGCAAAAAAATCTGATTTTAACTTTAAGAAACAAGTGTCAGAAAAAGGTTTAGACTTTAAGTGGTTATACTTCCTGCATATTCACACAGAAGTTTTATCCCTTTGATCTAAGACGGAAGAGTTACAATGTTGTTAAAAACTTGTCAGACTGCCAGAGTAAGCAGAGAACTCTCTATACTTGTTACATGAAAGAATCGGGAAACACTGCAATACAGATCGTCAGGTGAATCGAGATCGCAATCTTTTAACGATTAATTGTGCAGCTCTAAGGGATAGTAATTTATGCATATTTGTCTTTTTTCTCTTTGGCTTCTTGAAGTACTTGTACTTTATTACTGTTTCACATAGTATTGCATATTACTGCAATTTTTGTGTGTGGTTTTTTTTTTTTTTGTATCATTTTTATTTTTGAGTGTTCTTTTTCATATTATAAATGTTATTTTTTTTATGTTTTGTTAAATGTTCACCCTAATAAAAAAAAATAACTAAGATGTAATCCAGTGTTATGTATTGATTTTTATTCAAATATTTTAATAAATGTTTTTATAAATATCAGTTTTGTCTTAATGCACTATTCAGTGAACTGAGGTTATTTTTTTAGGGAAATGGTAAAATATAGGCCACAAAAGCTGAACTAAAAATATTTCAGTGAGAGCTGTTTTTTTTTTTTCGACTTCAGCCACTTTGGCTTCGATTTTGCAATTTTTTTTGACAATTCACCTCTCTTCACTTATTAGTGAATAGACCCCGATAAAAACGGACACTTGGACAAACAACAAGAAAAACTAGTGCCAAAGATATTATTGGAAGATTGAGGGATTAAATAAGATTGCTGTCACCTAAGTACCAGTAAATCACCAGCATAGGTGTGTGTAGCCTATTGCATTATGCCCCGTACACACGGTCGGACTTTGTTCGGACATTCCAACAACAAAATCCTAGGATTTTTTCCGATGGATGTTGGCTCAAACTTGTCTTGCATACACACGGTCACACAAAGTTGTCGGAAAATCCGATCATTCTGAACGCGGTGACGTAAAACACGTACGTCGGGACTATAAACGGGGCAGTGGCCAATAGCTTTCATCTCTTTATTTATTCTGAGCATGCGTGGCACTTTGTCCGTCGGATTTGTGTACACACGATCGGAATTTCCGAAAACGGATTTTGTTGTCGGAAAATTTTATAGCCTGCTCTCAAACTTGGTGTGTCGGAAAATCCGATGGAAAATGTGTGATGGAGCATGCACACACGGTCGGAATTTCCGACAACAAGGTCCTATGACACATTTTCCGTCAGAAAATCCGACCGTGTGTACGGGGCATTAGGGTGCACACCCCAAAGATCAAACACACATGTGCGTGTCTGTTTTATATATCATATATACAGACATACGCACACTCTTATGGTAGAGCCCGTACAGTGAAAGAGAATTACGGTAGCACTCCATAAATGGCAGAACTGGTCAGAGGAAGATATTTCCCATCTCCCTGCCTGCACACAAAGCGATAATGCTAATGCGCTTGGGGTGATTAGGGTGTGCCCAGGCACACCCCCTGCGCATGCCTATGATCACCAGTTAATTGACAAGAAAAAAGAAGCAAGCAGCACAAATCTATAATCCCACAATCTGTTGATAGTGAACGCACTGCTATTAACCTAATCCCGTACTGTACACATGTGAAATGCATTCAACCCAACAATCATGTATAATGATAAACTCTGTGTCATTGCATAAAATAATTCATCTATCATACAAAAATTATTTGTTTCTATGAAACAAACCAAGTGCAAATGCTGTTAAAAAAAGAAAAAACTGTGTGCTGACATAGTGAACAAAAAGTGCTTAGTGCAAGAAAATATTATTCATTAGTAAAGTGCATGCATCAAAAATTCCTATGTGTTCAAAATATTTGAAATCCATTTTGCAATCCCAGGAAAAATCCAAGAAAGCGATAATAATAATTTTTGATTTTTCCTGGGATTGCAAATTGGACTGTAACTATTTAAAAACACATATGAATTTTTGATGCATGTACTTTACTAATGAATAATATTTTCTTGCACTAGGTACTTTTTGTTCACTGGGTCAGCACACCATTTTTTTGCACTTTGTTTCATAGAAACACATTTTGGTATAATAGATGAATTATTTTATGCAATGACACAGGGTTTATCCTTATATATGATTGTTGGGTTGAATGTATTTCACACGTGTACAGTAAGGGATTAGGTTAATAGCAGTGGGTTCACTGTCACCAGATTGTGGAATTATAGATTTGCGCTGTTTGCTTCTTTTTTCTTGCCAAAAATGGAGACTTGCATAACTCTGGCTGTAGACTTACCACTGTAACTTTGCTCTTACTAGAGACTTGGCAATCAAATTTGCTACAAATTTGAAAAGTGTCAACTAGAACTTGTGCTTCAAGTGCTCTGCAAGTGTACAACCTGCCAGGGAAGATGTGCAGCAAGTTCACAAGACTTACAATTCAATACTGCCACAAATGTGTGGCAAGTTATTCTTGCTATCTAGGTTAGTGTCCATATAAATACCAGGGAGGAGCCTGTGAGACAAAGGGACATGTAAGCCAAACACCCTGGAGTTGTCAAGATGTAGTCTCATGCAGAGCTGAATGTAAGGGCCGTTTGCAGGCCTAAAGTCCCAGGCCAGATGATACAGAACTCAGTTAGAACAGCTGTAGTCACCCTGTAGCAGGGTGCATAAGGCTTGGAGTCCTCTGCTGTAAGAAACACTGAAGCCTGAGAATGAGCGTGCCATCTGGGAGCATGCCCAGCTGGGCAGAGCCATAGAGAGAAATGGGAGAGAAAATTAGTATACTATTGAGGGCATCTTGATCCTACATGGTGATGGAGGCTAAACGCTGTGGACTTAGTATACGTGGGGAAGTGGTCCAAACTCTGTGATGCCCCAAGGGAAAGGAATGCAGGTGTGGAAGGAAAATGGCTTAAAAGATACAGTGGATATAAAAAGTCTACACACCCTGTTAAAATGTCATGTTTCTGTAATGTAAAAAAAAATGAGATAAAGATAAATCATGTCAGAACTTTTTCCACCTTTAATGTGACCTATAAATTGTACAACTCAATTGAAAAACAAACTGAAATCTTTAAGGGGGGAAGTAAAAATAAAAAAACTAAAATAATGTGGTTTCATAAGTGTACACCCACTTATAACTGGGGATGTAGCCGTGCTCAGAAATAAGCAATCACATTTAAACTCATGTTAAATAGGAGTCAGTACACACCTGCCATCATTTAAAGTTCCTCTGATTAACCCCAAATAAAGTTCAACTGTTCTAGTAGGTCTTTCCTGACATTTTCTTAGTTGCATCCTACAGCAAAAGCCATGGTCCGCAGAGAACTTCTCTGAGGGATCTCATTGTTAAAAGGTATCAGTCAGGAGAAGGGTACAAAAGAATTTCCAAGGCATTAGATATACCATTGAACACAGTGAAGACAGTCATCATTAAGCATAGAAAATATGGCACAACAATGACATTACCAAGAACTGGATGCCCCTCCAAAATTCATGAAAATATGAGAAAAAAACTGGCCAGGGAGGCTGCCAAGAGGCCTACAGCAACATTAAAGGAGCTGCAAGAATATCTGGCGAGTACTAGCTGTGTGGTACATGTGACAACAATCTCACATATTCTTCATATGTCTGGACTATGGGGTAAAGTGGCAAGATGGAAGCCTTTTCCTACGAAGAAAAACATCCAAGCCCGGATAAATTTGGCAAAAACACATCTGAAGTCTCCCAAAAGCATGTGGGAAATGTGTTATGGTCTGATGAAACCAAGGTTGAACTTTTTGTCCATAATTCCAAAAGATATCTCTGCATATCACCAAAAGAACACCATACCCACAGTGAAGCATGGTGGTGGCAGCATCCGTTTTTCTTCAGCTGAAACAGGGGCCTTAGTCAAGGGAGAGGGAATTATGAAGAGTTCCAAATACTAGTCAATATTGGCACCAATCCTTCAGGCTTCTGCTAGAAACTTGAACATGAAGAGGAACTTTATCTTTCAGCATGACAACGACCCAAAGCATACATCCAAATCAACAAATGAATGACTTCACCAGAAGAAGATTAAAGTTTTGGAATGGCCCAGACAGAGCCCAAACCTGAATTCGATTGAAAATCTGTGAGGTAGTCTGAAGAGGGCTGTGCACAGGAGATGTCCTCGCAATCTGTCAGGATTGGAGTGTTTTTGCAAAGAGTGGGCAAATATTGCCAAGTCAAGATGTGCCATGCTGATAGACTCATAGCCAAAAATACTGAGTGCTGTAATAAAATCAAAAGGTGCTTCAGCAAAGTATTAGTTTAAGGGTGTGCACACTTATGCAATCATATTATTTTATTTTTTTATTTTTACTTCCCTCCACCTAAAAGATTTCAGTTTGTTGTTCAGTTGAGTTGTACAGTTTATAGGTCACATTAAAGGTAGAAAAAGTTATGAAATTATTCATCTTTGCCCCATTTTTTACATCACAGAAACCTGTAATTTTAACCACTTGACGACCGCCTCAGGCCGATGTACGTCGGCAAAGTGGCACGGACAGGCAAAATCACGTACAGTGTACGTGATTTGCCTTCCGCGGGTGGGGGGTCCGATCGGACCCCCCCCGGTGCCCGAGGCGGTCGTCGTTTGTCCAGCGGCGATCGGTGGTGAGGGGGAGACCATCCGTTCGTGGCCCCCCCCCTCGCGATCGCCGCCGGCCAATCGAATCATTCCTTTGCTGCTGTATGCTAAACAGCAGCAAAGGAAATGATGTCATCTCTCCTCGGCTCGGTAATTTCCGTTCCGGCCCGAGGAGAGAAGACATCAATGTGAGTGCACCAACACACACACACACAGTAGAACATGCCAGGCACACAAAACACCCCGATCCCCCCCCCGATCGCCCCCCCGATCCCCCCCCAATCACCCCCCCCCCCCCCCGTCACAAACTGACACCAGCAGTTTTTTTTTTTTTTTTTTTCTGATTACTGCATAGTGTCAGTTTGTGACAGTTACAGTGTTGGGACAGATACTGTTACCCCCCTTTAGGTCTAGGGTACCCCCCTAACCCCCCCTAATAAAGTTTTAACCCCTTGATCACCCCCTGTCACCAGTGTCACTAAGCGATCATTTTTCTGATCGCTGTATTAGTGTCGCTGGTGACGCTAGTTAGGGACATAAATATTTAGGTTCGCCGTCAGCGTTTTATAGCGTCAGGGACCCCCATATACTACCGAATAAATGTTTTAACCCCTTGATTGCCCCCTAGTTAACCCTTTCACCACTGATCACCGTATAACCGTTACGGTTGACGCTGGTTAGTTTGTTTATTTTTTATAGTGTCAGGGCACCCGCTGTTTATTACCGAATAAAGGTTTAGCCCCCTGATCGCCCGGCGGTGATATGCGTCGCCCCAGGCAGCGTCAGATTAGCGCCAGTACCGCTAACACCCACGCACGCAGCATACACCTCCCTTAGTGGTATAGTATCTGAACGCATCAATATCTGATCCGATCAGATCTATACTAGCGTCCCCAGCAGTTTAGGGTTCCCAAAAACGCAGTGTTAGCGGGATCAGCCCAGATACCTGCTAGCACCTGCGTTTTGCCCCTCCGCCCGGCCCAGCCCAGCCCACCCAAGTGCAGTATCGATCGATCACTGTCACTTACAAAAGACTAAACGCATAACTGCAGCGTTCGCAGAGTCAGGCCTGATCCCTGCGATCGCTAACAGTTTTTTTGGTAGTATTTTGGTGAACTGGCAAGCACCAGCCCCAGGCAGGGTCAGGTTAGCGCCAGTACCGCTAACACCCACGCACGCAGCATACGCCTCCCTTAGTGGTATAGTATCTGAACGGATCAATATCTGATCCGATCAGATCTATACTAGTGTCCCCAGCAGTTTAGGGTTCCCAAAAACGCAGTGTTAGCGGAATCAGCCCAGATACCTGCTAGCACCTGCGTTTTGCCCCTCCGCCCGGCCCAGCCCACCCAAGTGCAGTATCGATCGATCACTGACACTTACAAAACACTAAATGCATAACTGCAGCGTTCGCAGAGTCAGGCCTGATCCCTGCGATCGCTAACAGTTTTTTTGGTAATATTTTGGTGAACTGGCAAGCACCAGCCCCAGGCAGCGTCAGGTTAGCGCCAGTACCGCTAACACCCACGCACGCACTGTACACCACCCTTAGTGGTATAGTATCTGAACGGATCAATATCTGATCCGATCAGATCTATACTAGCATCCCCAGCAGTTTAGGGTTCTCACAAACGCAGTGTTAGTGGGATCAGCCCAGATACCTGCTAGCACCTGCGTTTTGCCCCTCCGCCCGGCCCAGCCCAGCCCACCCAAGTGCAGTATTGATCGATCACTGTCACTTACAAAAGACTAAAACGCATAACTGCAGCGTTCGCAGAGTCAGGCCTGATCCCTGCGATCGCCAACAGATTTTTTGGTAGCGTTTTGGTGAACTGGCAAGCGCCAGCGGCCTAGTACACCCCGGTCGTAGTCAAACCAGCACTGCAGTAACACTTGGTGACGTGGCGAGTCCCATAAGTGCAGTTCAAGCTGGTGAGGTGGCAAGCACAAGTAGTGTCCCGCTGCCACCAAAAAGACAAACACAGGCCCGTCGTGCCCATAGTGCCCTTCCTACTGCATTCGCCAATCCTAATTGGGAACCCACCGCTTCTGCAGCGCCCGTACTTCCCCCATTCACATCCCCAACCAAATGCAGTCGGCTGCATGAGAGGCATTTTCTTTATGTCCTCCCGAGTACCCCTACCCAGCGAACGCCCCCAAAAAAGATATTGTGTCTGCAGCTAGCGCGGATATAGGCGTGACACCCGCTATTATTGTCCCTCCTGTCCTGACAATCCTGGTCTTTGCATTGGTGAATGTTTTGAACGCTACCATGCACTAGTTGAGTATTAGCGTAGGGTACAGCATTGCACAGACTAGGCACACTTTCACAGGGTCTCCCAAGATGCCATCGCATTTTGAGAGACCCGAACCTGGAACCGGTTACAGTTATAAAAGTTAGTTACAAAAAAAGTGTAAAAAAAAAAAATATATATATATATATATACACTACCGTTCAAAAGTTTGGGGTCACCCAAACAATTTTGTGTTTTCCATGAAAAGTCACACTTATTCACCACCATACGTTGTGAAATGAATAGAAAATAGAGTCAAGACATTGACAAGGTTAGAAATAATGATTTGTATTTGAAATAACATTGTTTTTACATCAAACTTTGCTTTCATCAAAGAATCCTCCTTTTGCAGCAATTACAGCATTGCACACCTTTGGCATTCTAGCTGTTAATTTATTGAGGTAAGCTGGAGAAATTGCACCCCACGCTTCTAGAAGCAGCTCCCACAAGTTGGATTGGTTGGATGGGCACTTCTGGCGTACCATACGGTCAAGCTGCTCCCACAACAGCTCAATGGGGTTCAGATCTGGTGACTGTGCTGGCCACTCCATTACCGATAGAATACCAGCTGCCTGCTTCTGCTGTAAATAGTTCTTGCACAATTTGGAGGTGTGTTTAGGGTCATTGTCCTGTTGTAGGATGAAATTGGCTCCAATCAAGCGCTGTCCACTGGGTATGGCATGGCGTTGCAAAATGGAGTGATAGCCTTCCTTATTCAAAATCCCTTTTACCCTGTACAAAGCTCCCACCTTACCAGCACCAAAGCAACCCCAGACCATCACATTACCTCCACCATGCTTAACAAATGGCGTCAGGCATTCTTCCAGCATCTTTTCATTTGTTCTGCGTCTCACAAACGTTCTTCTTTGTGATCCAAACACCTCAAACTTGGATTCATCCGTCCACAACACTTTTTTCCAGTCTTCCTCTGTCCAATGTCTGTGTTCTTTTGCCCATCTTAATCTTTTTCTTATATTGGCCAGTCTCAGATATGGCTTTTTCTTTGCCACTCTGCCCTGAAGCCCAAAATCCCGCAGCCGCCTCTTCACTGTAGATGTTGACACTGGTGTTTTGCGGGTACTATTTAATGAAGATGCCAGTTGGGGACCTGTGAGGCGTCTGTTTCTCAAACTAGAGACTCTAATGTGCTTATCTTCTTGCTTAGTTGTGCAACGCGGCCTCCCACTTCTTTTTCTACTCTGGTTAGAGCCTGTTTGTGCTGTCCTCTGAAGGGAGTAGTACACACCGTTGTAGGAAATCTTCAATTTCTTTGCAATTTCTCGCATGGAATAGCCTTCATTTCTAAGAACAAGAATAGACTGTCGAGTTTCAGATGAAAGTTCTCTTTTTCTGGCCATTTTGAGCGTTTAATTGACCCCACAAATGTGATGCTCCAGAAACTCAATCTGCTCACAGGAAGGTCAGTTTTGTAGCTTCTGGAAGGAGCTAGACTGTTTTTAGATGTGTGAACATGATTGCACAAGGGTTTGCTAATCATCAATTAGCCTTCTGAGCCAATGAGCAAACACATTGTACCATTAGAACACTGAAGTGATAGTTGCTGGAAATGGGCCTCTATACACCTATGTAGATATTGCACCAAAAACTAGACATTTGCAGTTAGAATAGTCATTTACCACATTAGCAATGTATAGAGTATATTTGTTTAAAGTTAGGACTAGTTTAAAGTTAGCTTCATTTAAAAGTACAGTGCTTTTCCTTCAAAAATAAGGACATTTCAATGTGACCCCAAACTTTTGAACGGTAGTGTATATATAAAATAAAAAAAAATAGTTGTCGTTTTATTGTTCTCTCTCTCTCTCTATTCTCTCTATTGTTCTGCTCTTTTTTACTGTATTCTATTCTGCAATGTTTTATTGTTATTATGTTTTATCATGTTTGCTTTTCAGGTATGCAATTTTTTATACTTTACTGTATACTGTATACTGTATAATAATAATAATAATACTTTACCGTTTACTGTGCTTTATTGTTAACCATTTTTTTGTCTTCAGGTACGCCATTCACAACTTTGAGTGGTTATACCAGAATGATGCCTGCAGGTTTAGGTATCATCTTGGTATCATTCTTTTCAGCCAGCGGTCGGCTTTCATGTAAAAGCAATCCTAGCGGCTAATTAGCCTCTAGACTGCTTTTACAAGCCGTGGGAGGGAATGCCCCCCCCCCCCACCGTCTTCCGTGTTTTTCTCTGGCTCTCCTGTCTCAACAGGGAACCTGAAAATGCAGCCGGTGATTCAGCCAGCTGACCATAGAGCTGATCAGAGACCAGAGTGGCTCCAAACATCTCTATGGCCTAAGAAACCGGAAGCTACGAGCATTTTATGACTTAGATTTCGCTGGATGTAAATAGCGCCATTGGGAAATTGGGGAAGCATTTTATCACACCGATCTTGGTGTGGTCAGATGCTTTGAGGGCAGAGGAGAGATCTAGGGTCTAATAGACCCCAATTTTTTCAAAAAAGAGTACCTGTCACTACCTATTGCTATCATAGGGGATATTTACATTCCCCGAGATAACAATAAAAATGATTAAAAAAAAATAAAAATGAAAGGAACAGTTTAAAAATAAGATAAAAAAGCAAAAAAATAATAAAGAAAAAAAAAAAATAAAAGCACCCCTTTTGCCCCCTGCTCTCGCACTAAGGCGAACGCAAGCGGCGGTCTGTCGTCAAACGTAAACAGCAATTGCACCATGCATGTGAGGTATCACCGCGAAGGTTAGATCAAGGGCAGTAATTTTTGCAGTAGACCTCCTCTGTAAATCTAAAGTGGTAACCTGTAAAGGCTTTTAAAGGCTTTTAAAAATGTATTTATTTTGTTGCCACTGCACGTTTGTGCGCAATTGTAAAGCATGTCATGTTTGGTATCCATGTACTCGGCCTAAGATCATCTTTTTTATTTCATCAAACATTTGGGCAATATAGTGTGTTTTAGTGCATTAAAATTTAAAAAAGTGTGTTTTTTCCCCAAAAAATGCGTTTGAAAAATCGCTGCGCAAATACTGTGTGAAAAAAAAAAATGAAACACCCACCATTTTAATCTGTAGGGCATTTGCTTTAAAAAAATATATAATGTTTGGGGGTTCAAAGTAATTTTCTTGCAAAAAAAAAAAACTTTTTCATGTAAACAATAAGTGTCAGAAAGGGCTTTGTCTTCAAGTGGTTAGAAGAGTGGGTGATGTGTGACATAAGCTTCTAAATGTTGTGCATAAAATGCCAGGACAGTTCAAAACCCCCCCAAATGACCCCATTTTGGAAAGTAGACACCCCAAGCTATTTGCTGAGAGGCATGTCGAGTCCATGGAATATTTTATATTGCGACACAAGTTGCGGGAAAGAGACAATTTTTTTTTTTTTTTGCACAAAATTGTCACTAAATGATATATTGCTCAAACATGCTATGGGAATATGTGAAATTATACCCCAAAATACATTCTGCTGCTTCTCCTGAGTACGGGGATACCACATGTGTGAGACTTTTTGGGAGCCTAGCCGCATACGGAACCCCGAAATCCAAGCACCGCCTTCAGGCTTTCTAAGGGCGTGAATTTTTGATTTCTCTCTTGACTGCTTATCACAGTTTCAGAGACCATGGAATGCCCAGGTGGCACAAACCCCCCCCAAATGACCCCATTTTGGAAAGTAGACACCCCAAGCTATTTGATGAGAGGTATAGTGAGTATTTTGCAGACCTCACTTTTTATCACAAAGTTTTGAAAATTGAAAAAAGAAAAAAAAAAAGTTTTTTCTTGTCTTTCTTCATTTTCAAAAACAAATGAGAGCTGCAAAATACTCACCATGCCTCTCAGCAAATAGCTTGGGGTGTCTACTTTCCAAAATGGGGTCATTTGGGGGGGTTTTGTGCCACCTGGGCATTCCATGGCCTCCGAAACTGTGATAGGTAGTGAAGAGTGAAATCAAAAATTTTCACCCTTAGAAATCCTGAAGGCGGTGATTGGTTTTCGGGGTCCCGTACACGGCTAGGCTCCCAAAAAGCCCCACACATGTGGTATCCCCGTACTCAGGAGAAGTAGCTAAATGTATTTTGGGGTGCAATTCCACATATGCCCATGGCCTGTGTGAGCAATATATCATTTAGTGACAACTTTGTGCAAAAAAAAAAAAAAAATGTGTCACTTTCCCGCAACTTGTGTCAAAATATAAAATATTCCATGGACTCAATATGCCTCTCTGGAAATAGCTTGGGGTGTCTACTTTCCAAAATGGGGTCATTTGGGGGGGTTTTGTGCCACCTGGGCATTCCATGGCCTCCGAAACTGTGATAGGCAGTAAAGAGTGAAATCATAAATTTACGCCCTTAGAAATCCTGAAGGCGGTGATTGGATTTCGGGGCCCCGTACGCGGCTAGGCTCCCAAAAAGTCCCACACATGTGGTATCCCCATATTCAGGAGAAGCAGCAGAATGTATTTTGGGGTGCAATTCCACATAGGCCCATGGCCTGTGTGAGCAATATATCATTTAGTGACAACTTTTTGTAAATTTTTTTTTTTTTTTTTTTTTGTCATTATTCAATCACTTGGGACAAAAAAAATAAATATTCAATGGGTTCAACATGCCTCTCAGCAATTTCCTTGGGGTGTCTACTTTCCACAATGGGGTCATTTGGGGGGGTTTTGTACTGCCCTGCCATTTTAGCACCTCAAGAAATGACATAGGCAGTCATAAACTAAAAGCTGTGTAAATTACAGAAAATGTACCCTAGTTTGTAGACGCTATAACTTTTGCGCAAACCAATAAATATACGCTTATTGACATTTTTTTTACCAAAAACATGTGGCCGAATACATTTTGGCCTAAATGTATGACTAAAATTGAGTTTATTGGATTTTTTTTATAACAAAAAGTAGAAAATATCATTTTTTTTCAAAATTTTCGGTCTTTTTCCATTTATAGCGCAAAAAATAAAAACCGCAGAGGTGATCAAATACCATCAAAAGAAAGCTCTATTTGTGGGAAGAAAAGGACGCAAATTTCGTTTGGGTACAGCATTGAATGACCGCGCAATTAGCAGTTAAAGCGACGCAGTGCCAAATTGGAAAAAGACCTCTGGTCCTTAGGCAGCATAATGGTCCGGGGCTCAAGTGGTTAATAGGGGTGTGTAGTCTTTTTATATCCACTGTATGTGCTTGTGTTCTGTGCAAAAATGAGAACTGCAGACTGTCTACTCCTGTGTGTGGTGTTTTGTGTATTTAAATCTGTTAGTGCATCTAAAGTTGGGTACACATCATCCAAATATTGGCCGGTTCAGCAGGAACTGGCTAAAATTCAGGCATTGTGTACAGCTTATAAAATAACAGTGTGGTTGAGCTACTATAGGAAAATCAGATAACACATAGCAGCCAGCATCAACAAAGTAGTGACAATGTACAAAATGATGAGAAAAAAAATAATGCAGCGCTAAACATAGCAAACCAGATTGGATGACCCGCACAGATGTGACTAACACCCGTGCAGCATGATAATGTGTAATCAGGTGTGGAACAACAATAATGGAAACATATAAAAACCATTACAATGTTATAGTGAGTCCATGATCAAATCAATGACCAATAGCATGAACGTGATGTTCATATAAATGTCCAAAAAAGGTGAACAATATAAGTGTTGGATGAGAAAAAGGATTCTTAAAAGTGCTACTTGATTCACAAGAGTGGTGTTCCAGTACTTAATATCCACAGCCAAAAAAATGTATGGAGCAAATACGCTTACCGGAACAGGTGGACACGTTTGCCGTACGGCTAGGTGTCATACGAGCTTGAGGATCGATCGATCCAAATAGGTGCTTTAGTGAAGAGACATATATAGCAGGTTCCACTGGTTCCTTCTAGTCCGAAACATGTTGGGTTGCAATTGATTTTTTGTTCCTGGTACCACGCTATTTTTTATTGTGATCACTTTTAATCTGGCTGCTGTTGTTTGGATTTTTATCCTGTTTGGTTTACAATAAACCTGTTTTATCTGGATTCAAGCACTATGTGGGGCCTTTTCTTTCCCTTTCAATGTCCCTATGATGGCTATGTGAAGGGTGTATCTTTCTAATATACACCTGCTGAAGAAGTACCTGCAACTGGACTTTGAACATCTGCTGTCTCCAGGCCGCTCACCTTTATTGCGAAGGAACCAGAGGAACCTGCTATATATGTCTCTTCACTAAAGCACCTATTTGGATCGATCGATCCTCAAGCTCGTATGACACCTAGCCGTACGGCAAACGTGTCCACCTGTTCCGGTAAGCGTATTTGCTCCATACATTTTTTTGCCTGTGGATATTAAGTACTGGAACACCACTCTTGTGAATCAAGTAGCACTTTTAAAAATCCTTTTTCTCATCCAACACTTATATTGTTCACATTTATTGGACATTTATATGAACATCACGTTCACGCTATTGGTCATTGATTTGATCATGGACTCACTATAACATTGTAATGGTTTTTATATGTTTCCATTATTGTTGTTCCACACCTGATTACACATTATCATGCTGCACGGGTGTTAGTCACATATGTGCGGGTCATCCATTCTGGTTTGCTATGTTTAGCGCTGCATTATTTTTTTCATCATTGTGTACAGCTGCCTGTTCAACAGAAGCCGGTCTGACAACTGGGGAAGTCCCCCTGTCAGAATACAAAGGCACAGTGGGGGAGTTCGCGGCACCAACATCGCTTGTGTTGGTAGAGCGATCTGTCAAGTTTTTTTTTTTGTTCAATCTGCTGGGCAGAGTGTGTGTACCCTGCCTAATACTCCCCCCAGACTGACTGCTGCTGTTCAAAGATGTGTCTGTTGCTCCTTCCTCCAAAGTGGGGGCACTCTAATACAGGAGGTGTGTTACTGGCCAGACCACCAGGTGAATGCAGAGGTAAAATAAGAAGAACTAATGCAGCCACCACATCTAATGATTGGTAATCTGCAATATATAACATTTTTGGATTTGGGTTTAATACTGCTTTAAAGTAGAACAAAAGGCAAAACTTTTTATACTCTTTTACTTTCACTTTTGGTGATACCAAAATAACCAGAGTGGGTGAATCTCCCTAACGTAGGCACAGACAGCAATACAAACCTGACTGGTGTTCTAACTCCTCTCCACATAAAACAAAACGTTTTTTCTTTGATATTACTTTAAAGCATAACTATAGGCAAAACTTTTTTTTTAGTTTTGGATAGAGTGGAGAAGGATTAGAATGCTTGTCAGTTTTTATTGCTCTCTGTGTGCCTGTTAGAGAGATTCACCCACTCTATTTGCCCTGTTTACAATTATTATTGAAAGTGAAGCAAAAAAGTTTCACCAGCGTTAAACTGCGGATCATGCAATAATGATGGGAATGAATAAACATTTACATTGTAAAACTGAACCCAGTGCAGCTGAACAGATAACACAATTGGAAAAGTGACATGCAGAAAAACCAGGGGAGTCAGCGCTCAATGGGTTAATACCAGGATAAATATCAAGTCAATCCATCAGTCGCAGTAATGAGGAAAAACAAAGTTTATTTGATTTAAATCTTATACAGGGACTGAAATAGATGACCAGTACATATATGGATATAATCGAAATGATTAAAAAGGAGCCTAAGATATAACAGTACGTCACTGGGGCAGTGAGGAGCTGACAGTATTCATAGATGTAATGGTGGAGCATGGATGGCGCCGATGTCCATGTTGCACCAAGGGATCCCAATGGGGACAAAGGAATCCACTCACCAACACTCTCGGGGCTGGCTGCCGTGAAGATGAAGAAAAAGTTGGGATTCACGGGGAGATGACAGGCCGCTGAAGATCCAGGGAAAGCCTATGGATTCCGTGTGGCTGAGGCTGGTGTAAGGGAATCAGCTGGCGGGGCTGCCTTAACCCAAAGCCGGAAGCCAGGAGGGACAAACTGATGCTGGAACGGGCTTGTGTGGATGACATACAGAGCTGGCCAAGACTACTGATGCGGAAGGAATCCAGGGACCTGCGTGGAACTGTTGCCGTGACAACACAATTTTTACCATCTTCCCAAGTTACATAAATCTCTGATAGATCCCCTTGGGAGGCAGATAGTAGCAAGTACCAACAGTTTTACTAGTGGCCTTTTAGTCTATATTGTTTTTTTCTACAACTTGTGGTATGCCAACTCCCTTTGTACATTAGAGATTCCACTCAGGTCATTGATGCCCTCCGGTATTATTCTTGGGAAGAGGGATACATGTGGGCATCACTCGATGTCACCTCCCTTTACACATCAATAATTCATGAGGTAGACATCACAGCTATACAACATTTCCCAGTCTAAAATGGGGATATCAACTCTCAACAATCAGATTTTTTTGGTCAAGTGCATTGATTTCTGTAAAATAGACATAACTATTTTACATTTCTCGATCAATTTTATTTACAACTTAAAAGCACAGCTATGGGGGCTAATTTTGCCCTGGTATTGCCAATCTGACCATGGGCTACTGGGAGGAGGTATACATCTGGGCTGAACATATTGTGTTTTATGGTAGATACATCAATTACATTTTTCTCATCTGGAGTGGTGGCCCAGATGTGTTCCCCCTCCTTTGTGGCCCACTGTAACGCCTACCCATTTGGGTTGTTATTTACACATGTGCTCGACCCCAAGAAGCTGGTGTTTCTGGACCTAGTGTGAACTCATGACCAAGGTACTATTCTCACCAGAAATCTTGTCAAGCCCACCAGTGGAAATTCCTACGTCCTTTTCACCAGCTGTCAACATCCCATATGGAAGCGGAATATTCCCAGTGGACAGTTTAACAGACTGAGGAGAAATTGCTCGAGAATTGACGATTATATTACACAAGGTGCCTCAATGAAAAAGAAGTTTGAGGAGAAAGGATATTCCCCGGAATTAGTCCAAGAGCCATTCATGTCACTCATGAACCCTCCATCTAGACAGAAAGGTATAGCTGAGAGGAATGAAAATAACACAGTGAGATTTGTGTCAACTTTCAATAACAAATAAAGGTCAGTGCCAAAAATAATACAAAAACATTACAAAATTCAACTACTAGACCAGCATTTAGCTCCTGTTTTGCTGGCAGCTCCACAAGTTACTATTAGGGCCCTTTCACACTGGGGCGGTTTGCAGGCGCTATTGCGCTAATAATAGCGCCTGCAAACCAACCCGAAACAGCCTCTACTGTCTCTCCATTGTGAAAGCCCCGAGGGCTTTCACACTGGGGCGGTGCGCTAGCAGGACGGGAAAGAAAGTCCTGCTAGCAGCATCTTCGGATGTATACCGCTCCTTCACCGCTCCTGCCCATTGAAATCAATGGGACAGCGCGGCTATACCGCCGGCAAAGCGCCTCTGCAGAGGCACTTTGCGGTGGTCTTTAACCCTTTCTCGGCCACTAGCGGGGGTAAAACCGCCCCGCTAGCGGCCAAATACCGATGGTAAAGCGCCACTTACAATAGCGACGTTTTACCGCCGACGCCGCCCCCGCCCCAATGTGAAAGGGCCCATAGAAAAGCTTCCACAATGAAGAATATTTTAGCAGCAAGCAAAATACAAGCCACAAATAATAGATCCCCATTGGAAAAATCTTGCAAGAAAAGAGGGTGTCAGACTTGCACGTACCTGACTGACGAACCTGATATAGCAGGGGAAGGCCTCCCGTACGTATCTGGTTCCCGGCCCCTGGTAGTGTAAACAGAAGGCACAGGAGCGCAGAGTGGTAAGAGAGCCTGGCGGGTGACTTGCAGAGGTAAGGCCCAGGATCCTGATGCGAATGGTCTGGAAGTCCTTAGAAGGCAGGGGCCTAGGCAGCCGATGCAGAGCAGGAGCAGAGAGGGCACGTCCGGTCACAGGCAGAGTTGGCAACAAACGGTCAGCAAGGTACAGAGGAACAGGAAGGCTCAAAGTCCGGGTCACAGACAGGGTTGGCAACAGGCAGGCAACGTGGTACAAAGGAGCAGGCAGATTCATGGTCAAGGGAAGCCGGGGTCAGGTGCAGGCAGATGACAGAGAGGAGTCCAAAGACAGGCTGGGGTCACAAGGAGATCAGACAAGCAAACAGGAAGCAAACAGGAAACAGGAACTCAGGAACTGGGAGCTGCAGATCGGACAGCACCGAGCAGAAGGTTCCAGCAAGCTAAATAGGGCGATTGGTGCCAGAGTGTCCAATAGCAGATCCCTTCCGAGACCTTCTCTGACAGAGGGTGCCTGGCCTGTCAATTTATTACACATGGTAGTACAAGCATTACCACTACCAAAAGAAAAACTTTTCTAATTAACAGTTTATTACATGTTCAACAGATTTTGTTATCTATGTCCTGCGTTGTCCATGCGGCCTTTTGTATGTGGGTATCTGCACCCTGCGTGCAAGGGTTGGAGACCATCGTAAGTTTATCAAAAAAGGATGTGAAGAACACAGCATCCCATGTCATTTCCATTGCATGCACAATGACGACATTAAATGTCTTGAAGTATTTGTAATATAAACTATACCCAAGGGAACCCTGACTGAAAACTACAGATTTGCCCTCCTATGCAGAATGGACATTTTTTAGATATACATGTTTGACTTTCTCGCACCATACAGTTTGAATGAGGATATGGAAACATGTAGCCTCATTTAATTTAAAGTCACCCCCAAGTATAGTTTGTGT
Organism: Lithobates septentrionalis; assembly: GCA_037952835.1. Lineage (NCBI taxonomy): Eukaryota > Metazoa > Chordata > Amphibia > Anura > Ranidae > Lithobates > Lithobates septentrionalis. The sequence goes on along the minus strand of JBBDGP010002899.1, from coordinate 174,565 downwards.
CTCAATATACACATTGATGGTTGTGCGTTGCACGTATTTTTGCGTCCGTCTTCATGTATACATTTGGGTACACAAACATAGATATATAGACGTGTGCGGTTCGTTTTGTTCAGACGAATTTTCATTTTTTGGAAATTCGGATGTATCCGAACCTCCGAATTACGATAGTACTGAATTTAAACAAATCCGAAATAATTTTAAAAAATTCAGACGAAATTCGAATTCGAATACTTTTCTAATAGTTTTCAAATTCAAGTAGTTTTCGAATTCGAATACTTTTCCAATTTCCAAAGAGAATAAAATAGAATATAAAATAAATGAATAGAATAGAAAATAAAGGAATAGAATAGAAAACAAAAATAATAGAATAAAAAAGAATATAACAGAAAATAGAAGAATATAATATAATAGCGTAAAACTGAACAAAATAGATTAGAATATAAAGGAACAGACTTGACTAGACTATAATAGAAACAAATGGAATATAATAACATAACCATCTTCTGAAATTCGAATTTCAAATAGAATAAATTTGAATACATAAGAATAGAATAGAAAAAAACAATAGAATAGACTATAATAGAAAAGAATAGAATTAGAAAAAACAATAGAATAGAAAGAATATATCCATTTCCCAAAATGAAAATAGAATCAATTCAAATTTGAATAGAATAGAAAAGAATAGATTCGAATAGAATAAAAAATAACAGAATAGTATAGAGAAAAAAACAATAGAATAGAATAGAAAGAATATAACCATCTTCCAAAATTCGAATTTCGAATAGAATCAATTTGCATAGAATAGAATATAAAAGAATCGAATAGAATAAAAAAAAACAAATAGAAAAACTAGAATTTAAAAAGCAATAGAATAGAAAGAATATAACTATTTCCCAAAATTCAAATAGAATCAATTCAATTTGAATAAAAGAGAAAAGAATAAATTTGTATAGGAAGATGGTTATATTCATTCTATTCTATTCAGCTTTTTTTTGCTATACTATTGTGGTATTTTCTATTCTATTCTACTCTATTATTTTCTATTCTATTCAAATTCGAATTGATTCTATTTGGATTTTGGTGTCAGGGACCATGAATCAGACTGAGACAGAAGTGCAGTAAAAATCACACTATTTAATAAAATGGTATAAACAGAGCAAACATAGTCAAAACATAGCCAGAGTTCGGTAACCAGTTCTGGTATTAAACGCAGTTTTCCATTCGTTGCCCTTCTTGATCCTCACAAGATTGTATGCCCCTCGCAAATCAACCTTCGTAAAAACTGTTGCTCCCTTGAAACGGTCAAATAACTCCGTAGTCAAAGGAATCAGATACGCATTCTAAATCATGAAGCGATTGAGACAAGAAGAAACCAGCACCAGCAGGGGGCGAGAATCTACGGATGAATCCTCGAGAAAGTGCATTGGCCACATACTCCTCCATGGCTTTGTCCTCCGAGACAGGCAAAAGATAGACCCGACCATGAGGGGGTATGGCACCAGGTTGAAGGTCAATTGCCCAATCATACGACCAGTGCGGAGGCAAACTACTGGCTTGACCTTTGTCAAAGACATCGCAAAATTCACGGTACTCCTCCAGCAGGGCGGAGAGTGAAGGGGTGCACAAGAACTTAGCCACTTTCAGAAAACATGTCTCCCTGCATTGTGGCGACCAGGAAAGAACCTCAGCATGAAGCCAATCAAAAGAGGGGTTGTGCCTCTGCAACCAAGGATAACCAATAACCACCAGAAAAGAACACAAAAAAATAACAGAGTTATATAAGCACACACCCTATAGAGTTGTATTACAAAAATATTTTATTCGCTGAAAAAGAGCAAAATACAAATAACACCAATACTAAAATCCCTAGGTCCCTAAAGAGTCCCAAAATGGGGTCAACTAATAATACAAACAATTCCCCAAAGATAAATAGGTGATTCAAAAATCTCAAAAGATAGTAAAGGGGATAAATGCAGTGGGTATATCCCTCTCTCCCCCAATATAATACACCCCCTATGAGCACCTAATAATACCCCAAGCCACCTGGGGCGAGGAGCTGAGCTGGATGATTCCTGAAAGGAACAGTGTGATACCGTAGTACAGAAGTATTCCACACTGTTACACTTTTGAAATGATACAGTCACGGCGACCAAGGATGAAGTGTAATGTCATGCCACAAGTCACACAGTCAGTCATAGATGGAATGATCATAAAAGGGGAATACACTGGGATAGTGGATAGTCCAAAACATGAAAAGGAATGAGGGAGACAAAAAAATTATTCTCCTCACAAAGAAAAAAAGATTGTTACTGTATCTTCAAATGTGTAGAAAGTCCTGTTGTATGATCTTGATAGGTGACAAATATGTGGTTAAACAATCACAGACACTGATTGCAGATGGATGGATCACTAAGCACTTCAATCATGACCTTGTCAGGTATATGACACAAGCGGGAATGATCAGGCACCGTCAGTGTAACCAAGAGCCAGGGTTCCCACAGCATGTAGGTATAACATCCAAGCAATTGTAATAATGAATTTACATGGTGGTTACTTAGCCCCGGTTCACACAGGGGCGGCACGACTTGCAGGTCCCTCACCGAGGCGACCTGCACACAACTTCCACGGCGACTTGCAAAACGACTTCTGTATAGAAGTCTATGCAAGTCGCCCCAAGTCGCCCCCAAAGTAGTACAGGAAACTTTTTCTAAGTCGGAGCGACTTGCGTCGCTCCTATTAGCACGGTTCCATTGTACAGAACGGGAGGCGACTTGTCAGGCGGCTAGGTCGCCTGACAAGTCGCCCCTGTGTGAACCGGCACTTACTGATACCAGATCACACAGAGGGCTCTCCAATGTGGAATGAGATTCAATCTGGTCTGTATGTGATAGCCATAGATCTCCAGCTAATGATCACTCATCTGTGGTGAAGATAGTGATTCCTCATCCAAAGACTGTATCATTTTAAAAGTGTGGAATACTTCTGTGATTACGAAATCACACTGTTCCTTTCAGGAATCATTCAGCTCAGCTCCACGCCCCAGGTGGCTTGGGGTATTATTAGGTGCTCATAGGGGGTGTATTATATTAGGGGAGGGAGGGGTATACCCACTGCATTTATCCCCTTTACTATCTTTTGAGATTTTTGAATCACCTATTTATCTTTGGGGAATTTGTATTATTAGTTTACCCCATTTAGGGACTCTTTAGGGACTTAGGGATTTAAGTATTGGTGTTATTTGTATTTTGCTCTTTTTAAGCGAATAAAACATTTTTGTAGTACTCTTTTTTTTTGGTGGTAACTCTTTAGGATGTGTGCTTATATCACTCTGTTATTTTTTTGTGTTCTTTGCTAGTTATGCCGCGTACACACGGTCGGACTTTTCAGCTACAAAAGTCCGACAGTCTGTCCGACAGACTTCCGGCGGACTTTCGGCGGACTTGCGGCAGACTTTCTAACGAACGGACTTGCCTACACACGACCACACAAAAGTTTGACAGCCTAGTACGCGTTGACGTACACCAAGTCCGGCGAGACTATAAAACGGAAGTTCAATAGCCCGTACGACACCCTTTGGGCTCCTTCTGCTAATCTCGTGTTTATCTCGTGTTAGTAGAAGTTTGGTGAGAGACGATTCGCGCTTGTGAGACTCGTATTTTTCAGTTCGTTTTAACTGTTGTTCAGTCTGTGCTTGTGAGGTTTGTATCTGCTTTTCAGTGCGTTTGGTCAGTTGGCATTGAGAAATCTTTGTTTTATTGTCCGCTCGTTCCTGATTTTCAGGTCGCTCTTCACAGGCCTTGCTGTTCTTCAGTGCGTTCTGTTTAGTGCGTTCTGACCAGCCGACCGTTTTGAAGCCATGTTACCTGTACGTACTCGTCGTCGAGCTCGTGCATTGTATGTGTTTGGTGCTGTAGTTTATTCTTCAGACCAAGACCAGTCCATGAACAGGGCGAGGAGGAGTTCATGGACCAAGAATTGGTTGCTCCAGCGTGACCAGTTCTGTCACATGCCATTGCTCCGTGAGATCCGTAAGAATAATCCTGAGGATTTCAGGAACTTTCTCCGGATGACGGACCCCGTTTTTGACCGTTTGTTGGCTTTGCTGACCCCCTATATCAGCAGGCAGGATACCTGCATGAGGCAAGCCATCACTCCGGAGCAGAGGCTAGTTGCCACGTTGCGGTACTTGGCGACAGGGAGAAACCTGCAGGACCTCAAGTTCTCGACAGGCATCTCCCCCCAGGCTCTGGGGATCATTATCCCAGAGACCTGTTCTGCCATCATCCAGGTCCTGCAGAAGGACTATATTAAGGTAAGATATTTTTCTTTTATTAGCATCACATGTTCTTTTATGTAATCTTTGATAATGTAATGTATTTCTTGCCTCAAACACTACTTACCATCATTGCAATATAGTGTGAATGTCCCCTTTTTCTCCTCACACATGCAGGATTTTTTTCCTGTTCTTTTTTGTCATGCATGTATATTTTCCTTCAATAACCTCCCCAGCATGCAATGATGGGAACATATCCACCTAGTCTACTCATTTTGAATGTATTTTGTTTGAGTGTATTTAGTGTGCTTATAATTAGCAATTAGCTTGATTTCCCAACCCCCCACCTAAACTCAATCCAAATAGAGTGCTTATAATTAGCAATTAGCTTGATTTCCCAACCCCCCACCCCCCACCTAAACTCAATCCAAATAGTGTGCTTATAATTAGCAATTAGCTTGATTTCCCAACCCCCCACCCCCCACCTAAACTCAATCCAAATAGAGTGCTTATAATTAGCAATTAGCTTGATTTCCCAACCCCCCACCCCCCACCTAAACTCAATCCAAATAGAGTGCTTATAATTAGCAATTAGCTTGATTTCCCAACCCCCCACCCCCCACCTAAACTCAATCCGAATAGAGTGCTTATAATTAGCAATTAGCTTGATTTCCCAACCCCCCACCCCCCACCTAAACTCAATCCAAATAGAGTGCTTATAATTAGCAATTAGCTTGATTTACCAACCCCCCACCCCCTACCTAAATTCAATCCAAATAGTGTGCTTATAATTAGCAATTAGCTAGATTTACCAACCCCCCCCCCCCACCCTCGTAAAAATTTGCTTGAATGTTCTGTGGTGTTGATTTGTATAAAGCAAATATATGTTGCACTTTGCAAAATGCATGTGCACTCTACAAGTGCATTTGTTCCAGTGCTTTAGTAAATGAGCAGAAGCTCTGCTGATTTCCATCATCAAATCATATGCAAGCCACAAAGTGTTTTCATTAATTGCCCTTGCATGTGATTGTGTACTCCTTGCAACATGACTGCCTTTTTACCTTACCTCATTTACTGTAAGCTGGGTAGCAACTGCACTTGCAGAGTGCGACAACTGCAGTCTTGTTGCCTTTTTAGTCCCTAAATTCCTGCGTGTCCTAAAAGTAATCTTTTTTATGTATTTCACAACCCCCTAAAATGTAATCAATGTTCCATCAGAGGGGGTGAGCAATCTGATAAGTGTGCCTTTCCATATTAGTTATTCCAGAAGATTTAAATTATTTAATGTTCTACTGATGCTGGGGAATAATGTTTTTAATTGTATAATTTTCTTGCAATGTTATCTTCAAAATTAATGATTTTGGTTTTCTTGTTTGATTCCCCAGTTTCCTTCAACGCCACAGGAATGGCAGACTGTGGCATCCCATTTTGCCAGCCGTTGGGACTTTCCCAATTGTGGAGGGGCTATAGATGGGAAACATGTCCACATCGTGCCACCACCCCATTCGGGGTCATACTATTTTAATTATAAGGGGTTCCACAGTATTGTTTTAATGGCGGTGGTGTCGGCACACTATGAATTTTTATATGTGGACGTGGGGAAGAATGGCCGGATGTCGAATGGAGGAGTATTTGCCCAGACGGAGTTCTGCCAGCGTCTCCAGAGTGGTGGCCTGGGATTGCCACCTGATGCGGATAACGTGGAAGGACTCCCCTTTGTCTTCATTGCCGATGAAGCCTTCGCTCTGAGCAAGCACCTCATGAGGCCATTCCCCCAAAGAACCCTCACCCCGGAGAGGAGGGTTTTTAATTTCCGGCTGGCCAGAGCTAGAAGAGTGGTTGAGAATGCGTTTGGGATTCTGGCCAGCCGGTTCCGCCTGTTTCAAACCTCCATAAATTTGGCGGAATACAAACTTAATTTTATCATTTTATCGTGCTGCATCCTGCACAACTTTTTACACCAACATTCTCAAAATTATATGGGAACAGTTGGGCCTGAGGCCGGACTTATAGATGACAACCTTACGGGCCTGGATACTGTCCGTACTGGCTTGGCCCCCCAAAGTGCCCGTCAAGTTAGACAGCAATATGTTAATTATTTTATGGGTAGGGGGGCCATTGCAATGGGCCATGATATTTAAATATTTTAAATAAAAAAAATATTGCTGAAATCTTGAATTATATTTATTGCTTGCCTTTCTTTTGGGCTTTCTCCTTGGTTATGGTCGAGCAGTTGTAGTGCCAACTGTATTTTCCTTTTAAATGTCTAAATAAGCTCCATTGCCACTGTAAACAACTTTTTTACAATTATAACCAAACTAATACTGAGCATTGAAATAACAAACCACACATTTATTTAATTCCTAAGGAGATGTTTTTATTAATCGTTGTTATGCATTCAGTTATGCATTTAGTCTAAAATGTTCCTAGCCAAAAATATAATGATATCTGAATAATTTTGAAAAATATAATTATAGTTAAATATTTTTACAGAATCAAAAATAAATTTTTTTGGGCTTTTTGATTTTCGCAAACAGGCTTTTTTTTTGGTTTTTTTTTTGGTTTTTTAAAATCTTTTTTTTTTTTTTTTTTTAATCCATTTATTTTTTTATTTTTTTTTAAATCCATTTTTTTTTTGTTTTTTTTTTAAATCAATTTTTTTTTTCGTTTTTTTTTTTTAATCCATTTTTTTTTTTTTTTGTTTTTTTTTTAAAACATTTTTTTTTTTTTTTGGATTTTTAAGGTATTTACTATAAACAGCCCTCCTTTTTTAAATTATGTTAAACAGCCATATAATTTCCGCAAACATAATAAAGAGAAGGCCCAGAATGGGGTCAGCAAACCAGGAAATGAAGGACATGATCGATGTTTTGGGGTTTCAAAAAGGGCATTTAGATTCGACCCAAAACATCAATCATGTCCTTCATTTCCTGCTGCATACGATCCAGCCGATTCCGCATTTCATCGATCTCCCCATTCCAGGCCATTATTTGACCAATTAGCCTTTGGGCACTGTCTGAGGTGAAATAGTCAGTTCTTGTACCTAAAGTGGAATGAAACAAAAAAATGTGTTTAGAAATATGCACACATACATAGTTTACCTTACCATAAAGCTGGTGTCTCAGACACTGACCTGGTGGGGTGCCCATGTCGCATAATTCATGAACATCCTCGGGGGTGGCGCTGTTGCTTGACTCAAGCACAACCAGATCACCTAAAATACAGTAGAAAAATTACATAAAAGAAAAGGCAGCCATGCATAGATTACCGTAAGCTGGTGTGTCAGACACTCACCTGGTGGGGTGCCCATGTCGCCCACCTCTCCTTCCTCCACATCCTCAGTGGGGCTTGGGCTGATTTCCCAAGTATGTTCTTTGGCTTGGGGTGGACTGTGTTCTTGTTGGCTGAGTGATTTTTCCCCTATGTGAACCAAAAAATTAATATACTTAGCACACAGATATTTTAGTACATAGTAATTTTCAAACATTTGTAGTGAAGTGGTGTACAAATGTTCTGTTTGTGTAGAGTTCCTATTTTACCTCAATATTTAAAATTATAAAGACATATCGGATAGATAGATATCTAGATATCAATATCTATAAATATAGTTAATAATCTTTTGATCTCTCTCTCTCTCTCTATATCTGTAACAAAATATAAATATCTAACTAAATGTAAAGAAAAAAAAAATATATAACTTAAAATATTCCAAAATAATGTTTTACATTTCTATATCTATCTATATCTATATATCTACATCTACCTATATCTATCTATCTATATATATCTATATCTATATCTATATCTATATCTATATCTATATATATATATATACATACACACATATATATATATACACACATATATATATATATATAGATATATAGATAGATATATCTATAGATATGTAACGATGTTTATTAAAAGATCGTTTGAAACGAGGAGCAAAAAAATCGTATAGGAATGAAAAGCACATGAAGCAGTATACAAGGTAATAAACACAAGAGAAAAACACGACAAGTACTTACTTTTTTTCAGCACTTTACGGATCCGTCTGTACTGATCCGGCTCCCGGAGTTTGAGGTCAGACCATCTTTTTCGAATTTGATCCTTGGAGCGCTGGACCCCAAAAGAAGCCTGTAAAGTGTCCACCACCTTCGCCATTATTTTGGCCTTGCGCAAATTTGGCCGGGCGTACGGCCCATACTTCCCATCATAGTCCTTTTTTTTAAGAATGGCCACCATTTCTACCATCTCTTCAAAGGACATATTGGAGGCCTTAAATCTAGGCCTCACAGATCTTGACGTTCCGGCCTCCGGGCTTTCTTCGCTACCTGAGGTAGTACACACCTGATGTGTCTCCGCCATTATTCACCCCACTACGCGCCGTAAATAAAAATGGGCGGAGAACATGAGTTAAAATCGAACGTCAGGGGCGGGCGACGCAGGCGGAGTTTCACACATGCGTAGTGTATAAAGAGGGGCCTTGTGCACGTGTCGTACGTACGTTCTGTGCGTCGAATTAGGGGGCGGAGAACATGAGTTAAAATCGAACGTCAGGGGCGGGCGACGCAGGCGGAGTTTCACACATGCGTAGTGTATAAAGAGGGGCCTTGTGCACGTGTCGTACGTACGTTCTGTGCGTAGGTGATAGTGGACCGGGACGTTACTAAACGAAGGTAATTTTAAAATTATATATTTTTTTTATGGTCATGACTTTGTAGCAAGCGGCCTATATGGCTTGACAGATTGATGAGGCCTACATAGGGAGAAGATGATGAGGGTTTAGTAGAAACCTAATAAGTGTTTTTTGTCTTGTGACTTTATCTTTTCCAGATATAATGAATCCCCTATTTAAGGATCCAGAGTTCCTTACAGCTTTCATTTCGAAATATCGAGAGATGAGGAATTTGTGGGAGGTGAAACACCCTCAGTATTATGCAAAGCATGTGAGGAAGTCAACGCTGGAGAGACTTCTGTCCTTTGTCCAGGCGACCATCCCGGAAGCAACAATGGAGACATTGCTCCGGAAAATTGGGGTCTTGAGGAATATGTATAAGAGGGAGCATAAGAAGATCCAGGAATCAATGAGATCAGGAGCATCAGCAGATGATGTTTATGTACCCAGGCTGTGGTACTACAATCAACTCCGTTTTCTTGATGACCAGACTGAAGCCAGGGCATTACTTTCAACCCTTCCCTCCACCCTTCCCTCCACCCTTCCCTCCACCCCAGCAGAGGCTGATGAGGAGCAAGCTGGGTCTTCCATCCTGGATGAACCGGATATGACCAGCTGGAGTCAGGTAAATTAGTTTAAACAATATTTACTGTACTAATATTAATGAGGTTAACTGGATGTTATAATTGTCTCAAAGATTTTTTCCCTCAAAATTGTGTATACATATCAATTGACAAGAGTGGCTAAATATGTTTGGCACCTGCTAGAAAAAATTAGGGTGTCTGATTAGACTCTTTTATTAAAGAGATGTATTCACATTGAATTTGCTAGTCATGAGAAGCAAATTGTGTGTCATTGATGAACCCCACAAAAAAAACTAAAACTATGTCCTTTTTTTATACACAGGATGAGTCCATCCAGGAGGAATGTGTGGAAAGTGGCAGGCAGGAGGAGACCGGGCCCATGGACAGCCTGGAGGAGGCCGGATTCACCATCATCCTGGAGGAGGCTGGGCCCAGTGTCAGGCAGGAGGTGGCTGGTCCCAGTGAGGTGGCTGGGCCAAGTGAGGTGGCTGGTCCCAGTGAGGTGGCTGGGCCCAGTAGGAGCATGACCCAATCCCAAGTGGCTCCCCTCCGCCTTCCCAAAAAAAGGGCCAGGAAGGGGACGGTCACACAGGAGGCATCCCTGCGCCTCATGCAAGAGGCCACCCGTTTTTTGAGGAGCCCCCCCGAAGCGGAAGAGTCCTATGGCTGCTACTTAGCCAGCAGGCTTCTTCAAATGGATTGGGATCAGCGCCTCATTTGCGAGCGCCTATTTGGGGAAACTATCCAGAAGGGGCTGCAGGGCACGCTAACCCGAAACACCCAACTACATGAGGCAGCCCCCCCTCCTCCTCCTCCTCCTCCTCCTCCTCCTCCTGCCACAACTGAAACACCACAGCCACAGCCTCCAAAGAAGGCTACAGGGAAGGCTGTAGGGAAGGCTGCAGGGCAGCGTGGAGGAAAGGCTGCAGGGAAGAGAAGAAAGTGATGACCTGGGTTCAGTCTGGTCTGACAGAAGACGCAGGCTGTTGTAGGACCACAGTCTGGGGACATCTATATCATCTGCTGGTGCTGTTGATCTCTGGGATTCTTGGACCAGATTGTGCTCCCTCTTATATGGACTCCTCAAGATCCCAATTTTCTTGTACACCGACTTTTTCCAGCGTTGACTTCCTCTTTATTTTATTTTGACCATGAATAAATGGATCTTTTTTGAGTTTAGCAAAAGACTTTATGTGTTTTCTTTTAAATCATTGATTTTACACACAATGTTAAATTAACAAGGGACAACAATCTCATTGAGTTTGCAAAAACACACCAAGAATACATTAATAATGTTAATAATGTTCGAGTGGTAAGTCTTGAAAAAAAAAAAAGATACATAACCAAAAACAGTGCTTTGGGTTAACTTTATCTAAAAAATAAAAAAAAAAACACTATAAAAACAAAACTATAATAATGGGTTCTTTGTGGTAACTTTACAAACACAAAAAAAGCAAAAAACAAATATAGAGATAAACATATAAAAAAGTTCAACAACAATCATAAAATAAATATCTGGATAAAAATTACAAGAAAATATGACTCCACACAAAAAAAAAAAAAAAAAAAAAAAAAAGGGTAAAAAGTATTATTAGTATGGAAACATTGTTTTTAAAAAGCATACTATATCATTCATGAGATCAAAGAGAAAAAGAATCCAGAAATCAGTTTGGGAGAACTCTGAATATGAACAGGAAAACACCTTCGTTCTTTATAGCATTCGTAAAGAAGACATAAAATGCGCTGCATTCAACGATCACAGATTTTGCAGCGTGATGAATGTGCTACCTACAATACGAACACTAGTTTTACTAGACCGAGTGCTTCCGTTTAGTTTTTGCTTATGAGCATGCGTCGTTTTTTTGTCCGTCGGACTAGCATACAGACGAGCGGACTTCGGGGTCCGTCGTAGTTACGACGTAAAGATTTGAAGCATGTTTCAAATCTAAAGTACGTCGGATTTGAGGCTAAAAAAGTACGTTGAAAGTCCGGAGAAGCCCACACACGATCGGATTACCAGCCAGCTTTAGTCCGTCAGCGTCCGTTGGACTTTTGTAGACGAAAAGTCCGACCGTGTGTACGCGGCATTAAGAACATATAACAAACAGAGTGCTTATATCACTCTGTTTGTTATTTTTTTGTGTTCTTCGCTAGTTAGTTAAGACCCCCCTCCCCCCCCCCCGACATGTCCTTCTACTGGGGCAAGTAGAAGGACGATGCTCCGAAACATGTCGGGTTGCTCACGCCATTAAATGACCTGTTACCACGCGATTTTATTTTACCTTTTGTGATCACATTTTATTCAACGAAGTGCACTGTTTAGCACTTTTTTCCCAGCTTTTAAATAAAGCTTCTCTTTTTAAACGGATTCATGCCCTATGTGGAGGTTTTTTTCTTATCTCCCTTCATGAATGGGACCTTGCTGAGCCCCAACCACTTCTATCTCCAAACCCCTTCCATCTGAAAGAGAGACCCTGAGAGACCGGGAACCCCCATACCACCGTCCAACGATTCGGATCCTGGATGCGACTCCTTGTCAGGACCCCTGCAGCTGGATATCTCTGGGATCGGTGTATCCCCCAAGCCTGTTTGACACTCCACTATACGGTGACTGTGTCCACCTTTTCCGGTAAGGATATCCATTTCTACCAATTACAGTGTCCATTGTGTAATTAGAAGACCTACGTGCAGAGTGTCTCCCCATACAGAGTCCTCCTCGGCTCCCACTGTGCGTGGACGCACGACACCAGTTACGCCCATGAACCCTCATGTGTGTTTAGGACTAACAGATGACTTATTGTACACCTATGGACTTTGTTTATAATTTGGTACACATTTGGTAGTCAAAACATAGCCAGAGTTCGGTAACCAAGACGTAGTCAGAACCAGCCAGAGAAACAAGAGTCCAGCGAAGTTGGGTGCAGCAAACAGGATCAGGAACCAGAAGGGAAGTCAGCCAAGCAAAAGTCTTTCACAGGAAAACACAGCAGAGAATGTCCAGATATGTTGACCAAGGCAAAGGCACAGAAGATCTAATCCAAGGAGTTTATATAACCAGCAGCTCTAGCTGATGAGCAGGAAGTGAAAATCAGGGTAGTCACTGTGGAAGGAAGAGACTTTGACAATTAACTGCAAGCTGAGCACAGAGCTCTGAGAAGGAAGGGCTGAGCCCAGCCCTAACGTTTGTAAAATGGTTGTATTTCTATTCTATTCCATTTTTTTAAAATTCTATTCTATTCGAATTTCAGAAGATAAAAACAGAATCTGTTGCGCTTAATAAAACATATGGTAGAAGCTGCTGACACAAAAATTGCTGGATACAATTGAAGAGATATCAATAGGAAAGGTGCAGCGCTAAAAAATATTAATGTAAAAATGTCCCAATAAGAACCAAAATAAATGTGGTCAAACAAAAGTACTCTCCGTCAGGAAAAAATAATACTCTAATCAGCGAGATCCATATTGAAAGGAGACACAGAAGAGAGATGAAAACACCGTCACCAACACCCAAACAAACTGACCCTTACCATCAGTGTATGGGTTATACACGTGTGTAGAAAAAAGGCAGTCTTCATAGAATAAACCAACGATCTTCTAATGGAGTAGCACCAACATATTCCCCTCTGAACTAAATGGAAGGCTTTAGATCTCCTTTTGGTAGCTGGATATTAAACCAAGTATACTCCAGTATGCATATGCACCTCAAGATCGTGGTACGTAGGGAATAAAAAGAAAACGCTCATTGCGCAATCTCCATAAACAAGGATAATTTATTGAAAAGATAAAAACCACTCACATTTAGTAAGAAGGTATACAGCAGTGTGAAGCGTCCAGCGCTTATAACCACAAAGATGGCCGCGTGTCACCATCCCACCGCATCCTGCGTCGCCAGTCTCTATCATCGCCCAACGTTTCGTCATCAACATGCGTCTTTATTGGCCCCTAAAGAAGGCGGCCATCTTTGTGGTTATATCTCATTGGACAGGAGGGGAGCGGTGTGGTTACGAGTGGGTCTGAATGAATGTGTAAAAAGTGCACACAAAAGGGAAATTGTCACTTTTTCGCTCTTGGCTCTTGCCTGATGGTTCTCTGAGCCTCATGGCTCCCTCTGTTACCATCATCTTGAGCCCAACTGATGAGACTGTGTCTAGGGGGACAGTATCTTTGATGTTCTTGTGTTATATGCTCTATAGTATCTTCATGATAGCAGAACATAAGGAAATTTGGGACTTTAAATGAGGTGGTAGACTTGGTGTAGAAAACATGGTCAGTTTTATTGGAATAAAAATATATATAAAAGTCTAATACGTATGGATGATAAACATCCTATGGAAAAGCATAAAATAAAGTATTCTCATGGTGTACATATGCATACTAGATTCAAATTGCTGAGTAATAGTAAATTTCATATGCAGAAATCAATAACTAAATAACATCGTAATATACGTATGCATGAAACAATAACATCATATGAGTAGATGTATACATGAAAAACACTAAGTACATATATATGGCATAATCAGTTTGCCTGACAGCTGGCAGCCAGAGGAAAAATACAGAAATTATGTGTAACATATCTTGGTATGAAGTTGGTAGGCATGTCACTACATCCTTAATGCCCGACGCGTTTCTGTGCAAGATACACTTCTTCAGGGGCGGATGTGGTGGGGTATCTATAAAAATTGTATAAATTGTAAAAATTAATTCTAATGTAAGTAAGTACAGCCGGTGAAAAGCTGATGATGTGGTATGCCCTGGGTACTTACATGCCCGTGCGTAGCGACGGTATGCAGAATGGGCAAAACCGGAGCCGTGGAATAGGTCCGTCCCGGGAGCTGAGGCGATGGAGCACCCCATGTCCAAGGGTTAGCACATACAGAAACCCCCAAAAAAAGGAACGCAGGCCTCGTATGATGTAGGTGTGAACAGTGATAAAACCCAACAGAAGATGTGGACAAGACCTAAAAATAAAGTAAAAAATGAGCAAGTGACCAATGGCGGTGGTGGTGGAAAACTAAAAAATGCTCCGGTTTTGCCCATTCTGCATACCGTCGCTACGCACGGGCATGTAAGTACCCAGGGCATACCACATCATCAGCTTTTCACCGGCTGTACTTACTTACATTAGAATTAATTTTTACAATTTATACAATTTTTATAGATACCCCACCACATCCGCCCCTGAAGAAGTGTATCTTGCACAGAAACGCGTCGGGCATTAAGGATGTAGTGACATGCCTACCAACTTCATACCAAGATATGTTACACATAATTTCTGTATTTTTCCTCTGGCTGCCAGCTGTCAGGCAAACTGATTATGCCATATATATGTACTTAGTGTTTTTCATGTATACATCTACTCATATGATGTTATTGTTTCATGCATACGTATATTACGATGTTATTTAGTTATTGATTTCTGCATATGAAATTTACTATTACTCAGCAATTTGAATCTAGTATGCATATGTACACCATGAGAATACTTTATTTTATGCTTTTCCATAGGATGTTTATCATCCATACGTATTAGACTTTTATATATATTTTTATTCCAATAAAACTGACCACGTTTTCTACACCAAGTCTACCACCTCATTTAAAGTCCCAAATTTCCTTATGTTCTACTGAATCCGGGATGATAAAGTCCCAACCCCCCCTTTTTTGATTGTTTTTGCAAATAGGGATGGAGGTGTTTGACTTTGGCTGGCAGTGTTCCCCTGCCATCCATGTGTAGATGCTGTACACGTGGCGAGACAACATCTATCCATGCTCTCCAGTTGGCGCTAGTACCCTATCATGCCTCATTTCACGGCGGATTGTGCAGATACTGCCACTCCAGGCCGGGTTTTTTGTCTTGTTCCCGGGAGCTGCGATGCGCTCTGCACGCTCGCCCTCCCCCCCCCCCCCGGGGTGGTGGGCGGGCGTCCACAGCGCATCGGCGCCACGCCCAGTGGCCTCGCGTGTGAGGCGTCGTCACTCTTTGGCGCCACAATGGGGCGGCCCTTTGTTTTCCATCCGGCCGACAGTGGGGTTTTCGGCATCAGGGTACGTGCGACGATCTGCCATGCGTGCCCAGGCCCCCACCCCTTCCTTCCTGTCGTGCGCGTGACGCTGGCGATGGCCCCCCCCTCCTCGGACGCGCATATAGTTCTTCCCCACCGCAGGTCTCCTTTCTTCATACACAGGCAGCACGCTCACTTTTTGGAAGCCCTTCACACCAGCACTTGCCCATTAGGTAAACACAGAGGTGTTTTATGGATAGCACCTCGCAACACATGTTGTTTCCGTTTCTCTCCTTTTTGCTTCTCACTAGTCACCCATCCTTGGTGATGCGGTGGTTCATACCACCACCGGTCTTACACACCACATCTACACACACATTTTTTAGTTTTCCACCACCACCGCCATTGGTCACTTGCTCATTTTTTACTTTATTTTTAGGTCTTGTCCACATCTTCTGTTGGGTTTTATCACTGTTCACACCTACATCATACGAGGCCTGCGTTCCTTTTTTTGGGGGTTTCTGTATGTGCTAACCCTTGGACATGGGGTGCTCCATCGCCTCAGCTCCCGGGACGGACCTATTCCACGGCTCCGGTTTTGCCCATTCTGCATACCGTCGCTACGCACGGGCATGTAAGTACCCAGGGCATACCACATCATCAGCTTTTCACCGGCTGTACTTACTTACATTAGAATTAAATTTTTACAATTTATACAATTTTTATAGATACCCCACCACACCCGCCCCTGAAGAAGTGTATCTTGCACAGAAACGCGTCGGGCATTAAGGATGTAGTGACATGCCTACCAACTTCATACCAAGATATGTTACACATAATTTCTGTATTTTTCCTCTGGCTGCCAGCTGTCAGGCAAACTGATTATGCCATATATATGTACTTAGTGTTTTTCATGTATACATCTACTCATATGATGTTATTGTTTCATGCATACGTATATTACGATGTTATTTAGTTATTGATTTCTGCATATGAAATTTACTATTACTCAGCAATTTGAATCTAGTATGCATATGTACACCATGAGAATACTTTATTTTATGCTTTTCCATAGGATGTTTATCATCCATACGTATTAGACTTTTATATATATTTTTATTCCAATAAAACTGACCACGTTTTCTACACCAAGTCTACCACCTCATTTAAAGTCCCAAATTTCCTTATGTTCTACTGAATCCGGGATGATAAAGTCCCAACCCCCCCTTTTTTGATTGTTTTTGCAAATAGGGATGGAGGTGTTTGACTTTGGCTGGCAGTGTTCCCCTGCCATCCATGTGTAGATGCTGTACACGTGGCGAGACAACATCTATCCATGCTCTCCAGTTGGCGCTAGTACCCTATCATGCCTCATTTCACGGCGGATTGTGCAGATACTGCCACTCCGGGCCGGGTTTTTTGTCTTGTTCCCGGGAGCTGCGATGCGCTCTGCACGCTCGCCCTCCCCCCCCCCCCGGGGTGGTGGGCGGGCGTCCACAGCGCATCGGCGCCACGCCCAGTGGCCTCGCGTGTGAGGCGTCATCACTCTTTGGCGCCACAACGGGGCGGCCCTTTGTTTTCCATCCGGCCGACAGTGGGGTTTTCGGCATCAGGGTACGTGCGACGATCTGCCATGCGTGCCCAGGCCCCCACCCCTTTCTTCCTGTCGTGCGCGTGACGCTGGCGATGGCCCCCCCCTCCTCGGACGCGCATATAGTTCTTCCCAAACCGCAGGTCTCCTTTCTTCATACACAGGCAGCACGCTCACTTTTTGGAAGCCCTTCACACCAGCACTTGCCCATTAGGTAAACACAGAGGTGTTTTATGGATAGCACCTCGCAACACATGTTGTTTCCGTTTCTCTCCTTTTTGCTTCTCACTAGTCACCCATCCTTGGTGATGCGGTGGTTCATACCACCACCGGTCTTACACACCACATCTACACACACATTTTTTAGTTTTCCACCACCACCGCCATTGGTCACTTGCTCATTTTTTACTTTATTTTTAGGTCTTGTCCACATCTTCTGTTGGGTTTTATCACTGTTCACACCTACATCATACGAGGCCTGCGTTCCTTTTTTTGGGGGTTTCTGTATGTGCTAACCCTTGGACATGGGGTGCTCCATCGCCTCAGCTCCCGGGACGGACCTATTCCACGGCTCCGGTTTTGCCCATTCTGCATACCGTCGCTACGCACGGGCATGTAAGTACCCAGGGCATACCACATCATCAGCTTTTCACCGGCTGTACTTACTTACATTAGAATTAATTTTTACAATTTATACAATTTTTATAGATACCCCACCACATCCGCCCCTGAAGAAGTGTATCTTGCACAGAAACGCGTCGGGCATTAAGGATGTAGTGACATGCCTACCAACTTCATACCAAGATATGTTACACATAATTTCTGTATTTTTCCTCTGGCTGCCAGCTGTCAGGCAAACTGATTATGCCATATATATGTACTTAGTGTTTTTCATGTATACATCTACTCATATGATGTTATTGTTTCATGCATACGTATATTACGATGTTATTTAGTTATTGATTTCTGCATATGAAATTTACTATTACTCAGCAATTTGAATCTAGTATGCATATGTACACCATGAGAATACTTTATTTTATGCTTTTCCATAGGATGTTTATCATCCATACGTATTAGACTTTTATATATATTTTTATTCCAATAAAACTGACCACGTTTTCTACACCAAGTCTACCACCTCATTTAAAGTCCCAAATTTCCTTATGTTCTACTGAATCCGGGATGATAAAGTCCCAACCCCCCCTTTTTTGATTGTTTTTGCAAATAGGGATGGAGGTGTTTGACTTTGGCTGGCAGTGTTCCCCTGCCATCCATGTGTAGATGCTGTACACGTGGCGAGACAACATCTATCCATGCTCTCCAGTTGGCGCTAGTACCCTATCATGCCTCATTTCACGGCGGATTGTGCAGATACTGCCACTCCGGGCCGGGTTTTTTGTCTTGTTCCCGGGAGCTGCGATGCGCTCTGCACGCTCGCCCTCCCCCCCCCCCCCGGGGTGGTGGGCGGGCGTCCACAGCGCATCGGCGCCACGCCCAGTGGCCTCGCGTGTGAGGCGTCATCACTCTTTGGCGCCACAACGGGGCGGCCCTTTGTTTTCCATCCGGCCGACAGTGGGGTTTTCGGCATCAGGGTACGTGCGACGATCTGCCATGCGTGCCCAGGCCCCCACCCCTTTCTTCCTGTCGTGCGCGTGACGCTGGCGATGGCCCCCCCACTCCTCGGACGCGCATATAGTTCTTCCCCACCGCAGGTCTCCTTTCTTCATACACAGGCAGCACGCTCACTTTTTGGAAGCCCTTCACACCAGCACTTGCCCATTAGGTAAACACAGAGGTGTTTTATGGATAGCACCTCGCAACACATGTTGTTTCCGTTTCTCTCCTTTTTGCTTCTCACTAGTCACCCATCCTTGGTGATGCGGTGGTTCATACCACCACCGGTCTTACACACCACATCTACACACACATTTTTTAGTTTTCCACCACCACCGCCATTGGTCACTTGCTCATTTTTTACTTTATTTTTAGGTCTTGTCCACATCTTCTGTTGGGTTTTATCACTGTTCACACCTACATCATACGAGGCCTGCGTTCCTTTTTTTGGGGGTTTCTGTATGTGCTAACCCTTGGACATGGGGTGCTCCATCGCCTCAGCTCCCGGGACGGACCTATTCCACGGCTCCGGTTTTGCCCATTCTGCATACCGTCGCTACGCACGGGCATGTAAGTACCCAGGGCATACCACATCATCAGCTTTTCACCGGCTGTACTTACTTACATTAGAATTAATTTTTACAATTTATACAATTTTTATAGATACCCCACCACATCCGCCCCTGAAGAAGTGTATCTTGCACAGAAACGCGTCGGGCATTAAGGATGTAGTGACATGCCTACCAACTTCATACCAAGATATGTTACACATAATTTCTGTATTTTTCCTCTGGCTGCCAGCTGTCAGGCAAACTGATTATGCCATATATATGTACTTAGTGTTTTTCATGTATACATCTACTCATATGATGTTATTGTTTCATGCATACGTATATTACGATGTTATTTAGTTATTGATTTCTGCATATGAAATTTACTATTACTCAGCAATTTGAATCTAGTATGCATATGTACACCATGAGAATACTTTATTTTATGCTTTTCCATAGGATGTTTATCATCCATACGTATTAGACTTTTATATATATTTTTATTCCAATAAAACTGACCACGTTTTCTACACCAAGTCTACCACCTCATTTAAAGTCCCAAATTTCCTTATGTTCTACTGAATCCGGGATGATAAAGTCCCAACCCCCCCTTTTTTGAGTATCTTCATGATAGCATTTTCCTATTTTCTTAGGAAATAAATAAGACGTTGTTTTATTAAGCAGTGTGTTTGTTTTCATAGCTAACCTTATATTATTGTGCTATCAACAGTAACATTATCAGAGTTTTAACAGACTAGCTAACTATAGGAATAGACAAATTAATACATATATGGAATAAATAGAGGGAATATGTAACCACCCTCGGATATATATTATTTTAGAATTTATTTCAATTAGTATTTATTTCAATTGGCACCCGAGAAGGCGTGTGGAATTTATTTCTGCACAGAACCCAAACCCTAATGTATTTTTGTCTTGAGTCCCTATAAGCTAAGGAATCAACTACACCTAGAACTGAAAGCCTTCTCTACTGTGGACAAGATTCACGCTGGTTCATGAACTCTGAAGCCCTGCTTAATTGGTCCTGAAAGTTCTATGAAATATTTCATCAGTGAGCAGATGCGCAAAATCTGGTGAGATTTTTGGCTCGTATATGTGTATGTGTTAACGTTTATTGTATTGCTAATGCAAATTTTTTTAGGCCTGTGTAGCTGGCCAAGTGTGCTGGCGAGTGAGGGACTGATCACCCTTGGTTATCTGATGTAGCCCGCAGATTGACAGGATAAACCACACATCTTTGAGGAGAAAGTGGGAGAAATATAGGGTTTTTTTTATTAGTTTATTTATTTATTTTTCCCCACGTGAGAGTGAAATAGCTATCTGTCCCAACAGAAGTTCAATGTGGCCAGCGTTCTGAGATAATAGGGCTAAAGTCAGTGGTAATAGTAGAGCATTGATTAAGAGTGTGCTCTGCCTTGTGACAAGTAAAAGTTAGCTTTTAAACAACTTTTTATCTGTGTGTTGTAACTGTTTTATCTGTGTACTGTCGTAGAAAGATGGCTGTATGCTATGCACACAGCCATATCTAGTGGGCTAATAAGCACCCATTTCCGTCTTAATGATATAAATGCATCTTACCTTTTGATCGTATGTCTCCCCTCTGGTTCCCCATTCCCCAGTAAACAGACATCAACCCATCCTTACGTTCTCATCTCAGCATCTCTCTCCCTGGCCCTCAGCCGTGAGTCTGCTTTTATTAACAAATCAACAGGAAGTCCCAACTTGAAGGTTGTGCCTCCAACAGCCAAACGCCTCCTACAAAGTTTGTGACCTCACAGGAAGTGAACAATACAGAGGAAATGACCATATAAGGATTTAACAACACAGAAAATACAACCAATGAACAATGACTACAGGACATGATACAATATACAATAACCAAATAACGATGACTACAGTTCCTCGTGGATGGGAAATTATCTGCAGGTGTACGTCATGGCACCCCAAATATGTTGATCAGGCATACGGGGGTGACAAGAGCGCACATCCACTAAACCGATAATGTCTTTGCAGAGCAAACACATCCCCACCAGACGATCATTCTGTGCATTGCACAGGGGCCCTTCGCTGGCGGACATGTCCTCTCTCCGTAACACCTCTCTCCAAACAACAGGAAGTTTTCCACTACCTAACAGGTCTCAACCAGCGTCAGTCTGCCCCAGTCAGCTCTCTAGAGCGGGCTGTAAGAGAACGGACACTGGGAAACTTATGACAATGCATTAAAATACATCTTCATAAAATTTTCCACAACAGTCCCTCCTCTTGTCATATGATCCCATGTGTCCCTCGATGAATCCTGATCTTCTTCTTAGCCTATAAAAAGTAAAACACGGCTTGACATGTAGACTCTGTTAGAGATGACATGGTGAGCTGTAGTAGTCGCCGGTTGGTCTGGGATCCTCTGTGTTTTGTACGTGGGTTGGGCTTCGGGGCACCTCATCATGGCATATAGAAGGAATAGAAACAAAAACAACATGAGTATATATACCCCTACTTCCTTCAACTATGATCCGCTGCAAAATAAAAATTAAATCCCCAAAGGTTCCCAAACCCTTAAAAGGATTCCAACCTTCACTAGCTATAGCTCTGGCTTTGCCTTGTAGGGATCTAAACCTTATCCATTTGGGCCTGTCACTACTATCCCCGATCCAGATATAACAATCTTTACCTATGAATTCCCAGAAACCCCCTTGGACTGTGGGAACTTCCTTGTAGCTTTAACAGTTACATGAAAACATCCCATCCTCAATGGATGAGAAATTGTTCAAGCGTTTCAAAAGCTCAAGCCCCCACCGTGTACAAGCAATTCCCTTCCAGATGTCCCAGCCATTCTAACCTTCTCTCACGCCATCAGATCCTCACGATTGGTCACGACGTAAGATGCTGGGATGAGTTTCACCAGCACACATGAACCTCTTGCCTTACGGGAATTACCTTATAAGCTGTAGATCCGCATTAATACCGAACTACAGTTGAAGCACACTTGTGGGCTACTTAGTTATCCCGATACCAAAGCTGGCAAGAACCAGAGCTATTGTTAAAATTATAACTAATTTTACCCTCTAGAAATGTTTTGTTAAGTTCTATTGACAAGTGTCTGTTTGGATTTTACTAGTTTGTCAAAACTCCTCACACCAATATGAACATCCTATATATCATGTACCGCCTTTATCGCTGGGGCACTAGTACACCCGACCATGTGTCCTGTTCGCTTTCTTAGCTAGTTGGGAAATACACTTTTTAAAATATAAATAAACAAAGATACTTCTCTATTCTTTGTGGTTGAGCCGCTTCTTGCAGTGGCTGGCGTGGTCTCATCCCTCAAGCTTCTTTACAATGACCCAGTCACTTGGTTGGAAAGAATGTAAACTGGTTATTGTGTCAGGGTCCAGGAGGGACTCGTGAACCCTGTGGTGGACCTTTTGAAGTTCATGTTACAGTGATTGCACCTACCCCATCAGCTGAAAATGTAGGTGACAGCTAATGGGGAAAGTACAACTCTGGTTATGGTTGACCTTCAAGCAAACCTCATATGACAATAACCCAGACATCGGGACTGTGGTCACTGCATAACCTGTGCGTGGCTTACCATCTGGGGTGTAATACCTGGAACCAGTGACAAAAAGGTTCTTAGCATCTGGGATGGGAGCCTACTTCACCAGACTGCTGCTTGCTGATTCAAATTCTATCAAAGAAAGACAGTCTTGGCACAAACTTGGTTAGAATTACAAAGGTTAGTATTATTGGTTTGAAAAATTGTCATTCTCACTACTATCATCCCTCCTCATTACAAACTGGAGGAAGACATGCAGGGTTTAGAATGGTGCAGAACGAAACAGTGAAATAGCCTATGATACTTTTACCTTCTTATACACCTGTACACACACTTTCAGAAACTCTTTGGACCTGAAAAGATACTTATAAACAAAAGTTATTACTCTGACCTTGAAAGAATGGTAAACAATACAACATTTGCGTACATTGGTAAATTGTCACTTGACGTTCTACAAAACCGATAATAACTAAACCCTCTGTAAATCTTACTTTCACGTTTTTACTAAAATACAACAGCCGCAACACGCAAGAGGGCTGTGGCGGTAGGTTCAAACATGTTACTACATACAAACATTGAGAAGAGACAAACAATTAGATACAAATGTGGGGGAGATATTTCATAGTTCCCAAAAAAAAATGAAAAAATAAAAACAAGGAATGGAATGCTGGCTTCACTCTTTTAGCGATAGAAAAAGAATACAATTTGAAAAGCACAAGAGCATTTCGAAATATTTGCATGGACCAGCCACACAAAGTTAAAAAACAGGCCTGTGTATTTTTAATCACACAAACGTTTACTACGCATACATCAACTCACTCAACATTACAGATTTCTGAAGTCACAGTCGCGCTACATCAACTCCAGAGGGATACCCAAAATAGTATCCTTGGACCACCTATGTCAATCTTTCTGGGGTTTAATTGCCTTTTCCTCAAAGCTATTTCATATACTGTGCAGCCGTCCGACTGAGGGAAGTCTCACTCTTTCCCTTGCATGGACTTCCAGTTGCCCATGGCGATTCAAATCGGCTTATCATCTTACCCCTGCATCCAGGGAAACCTTTGCACCCATTTCGGGGAGCACCGCCCGGTGTCTTCTTACACGGTGGATTGAAGGACTACAACCACTATTAGTCCCCCAACTAGAAACCCTAAAACGAGGCATCAACTCTATGGCTTGTTGTCCCAACACTTTTTGCACGGCACTACAGAGTACCACTCTTTTAACAACCAACTATTAACTATGCCAAATGATTCGCCAACAACCACAGCTCAACCCCCAAATTATGTCTCTACCCCTCACAGTGTATGCATACACTGCGTCGCCAGACTAAACTACACAGCTTTACAATACAAACCTTGCTAAAGCAATAAAATCTAAAGCAAAATAAAAATTAAACACACACCGCTAAAAGTACAAAAACTCACCGTTAAAGCTAGTCTTGTTATCCATTGAAATTCAGTGCAAAGTAGAGGTTTCCCTCAAAACCAATATTCAATACAGAGAATGCAATAGCTTCCTTGAAAAGTATGTAAAGAGTACAAAAATAGAATTCACTTAAAAGGAAATGGTACCTAGAGAGAAGGTGGCGGCCCAGACCGCATGGCTACAAACACACACACACAAAGGAATTGGAGCAGCTTCCCCTGTAGGAAGACCCACGGGTCCTCAAAATGGCCGCCGATCATGGCCACATGGTGACTACAACAAAAGGAAATGGCAGACAAAAACCAGGCCACGACAAAATGGCGCATTTTCCTGCCAAAACCCAAATTTCTCCACACAAAACTACACATTTGAGATAACAAATGAACACTTACAAACATTTAAAAGTGTTATGCCGTGTACACACGGTCGGACTTTTCGGCTACAAAAGTCCGACAGCCCGTCCGACAGACTTTCAACTGACTTTTGGCGGACTTTTGTCGGACTTGCGGCAGACTTTCTAACGAACGGACTTGCCTACATACGATCACACAAAAGTCCGACGGATTCGTACGTGATGACGTACACCGGACTAAAATAAGGAAGTTGATAGCCAGTAGCCAATAGCTGCCCTTGCGTGGGTTTTTGTCCGTCGGACTAGCATACAGACGAGCGGATTTCTGGGTCCGGTGTAGTTACGACGTAAAGATTTGAAGCATGTTTCAAATCTAAAATCCGTCAGATTTGCGGCTAGAAAAGTCCGCTGAAAGTCCGGGGAAGCCCACACATGATCGGATTGTCAGCCGGCTTTAGTCCATCGGCGTACGTCGGACTTTTGTAGACGAAAAGTCCGACCGTGTGTACGTAGCATTAGAAGTTACGAAAAAGCAAAACTTAAAACAAAATGGTAGATTAAATCTGGACCACAGCAAGATGGCCGATGACAAAAGGACTATACTAAAACACAAGCACATGAAATGCAATTGTTGAACACTTGAACCATAATACAAACACTTTAAAAACAGTTCTACTGAAAAGCATGTTATCCAATGAAACAACAAAGCCACATAAACCACAATCACACGGCTGAAACATACCCGCTTTTCTCAAACAAAGTTCACATCAGCTTTCACAGGAACAAGACATTGAGAGATACAAACAGTGATGCCTTCATGTTCTTTTCATCTCAAAACAAAACCTTTCTATTGTCCACAGGGAGTAGCCAACTTTCACCATTGAAAATGATGGGTCAGCTATGCTTGGCTGCCCCTCCCCCAGGCCGCATGGCCACTTGAAAATGCAGCAACCATTTTCAAATCAAAAGTTTTTCTAAACAACCATCAAAGTCCACTAACCATCTGTGTCTTGAGACAATTAAACACTCTACAAGACTCATGCAATCTACTTGTCCCATACATAAGTAATAATTACAATTCATCCATTTCTCACATGCATTACAAACTTGTTACACAGCTTCAGTCACACACACATTGCAGGCTGCAAATAATCCAAATTCATACATTTCTAATTCTCATATACTTATTACACAACATACAGTTACTTACACATACACACATCACGCAGTCTCCTTACACAAACATTCAAGATACAAATCACACACACACGCAGGCACACACACACCATACATACGATCAAACTTCCAGCATTATCTGAAAAAGACGAAAAATTAGTTCTTTTCACGAAGCAGAGCCTCCCTAACACATCACACATCTTAATGATCCGATTGCGAAGGAGGTTCTGTTCACTCCTACCTGGCTCGCCATCTGTCGTAGAAAGATGGCTGTATGCTATGCACACAGCCATATCTCCTGTGCTAATAAGCACCCATTTCCGTCTTAATGATATAAATGCATCTTACCTTTTGATCGTATGTCTCCCCTCTGGTTCCCCATTCCCCAGTAAACAGACATCAACACATCCTTATGTTCTCATCTCAGCATCTCTCTCCCTAGCCCTCAGTGTTGAGTCTGCTTTTATTAACATATCAACAGGAAGTCCCAACTTGAGGGTTGTGCCTCCAACAGCCAAACGCCTCCTACAAAGTTTGTGACCTCACAGGTAGTGAACAATACAGAGGAAATGACCATATAAGGATTTAACAACACAGAAAATACAACAACCAATGAACAATAACTACAGGACATGATACAATATACAATAACCAAATAACGATAACTACAGTTCCTCGTGGATGGGAGATTATCTGCAGGTGTACGTCATGGCACCCCAAATATGTTGATCAGGCATTCAGGGGTGACAAGAGCGCACATCCACTAAACCGATAATGTCTTTGCAGAGCAAACAAACCCCCACCAGATGATCGTTCTGTGCATTGCACAGGGGCCCTTCGCTGGCGGACATGTCCTCTCTCCGCAAACACCTCTCTCCAAACAACAGGAAGTTTTCCACTACCTAACAGGTCTCAACCAGCGTCAGTCTGCCCCAGTTGGGGCGGGTGTCATATGATGTCCTTAGCTTCCCGGCCATCTAGGGGGCATGCGCACATCACTCGGGAGGCAATGCCAATGTCCGCCGGGCACCCGCGATTGCCGGTAACAGAGCAGGGACGTGGATCTGTGTGTGTAAACACACAAATTCACATCCTGTCAGGGGAGAGGAGACCAATTGTGTGTTCCCAGTACAGAGGAACATTGATCGGTCTCCTCCCCTTACAGTTAGAATCACTCCCTAGGTAACACATTTAACTCCTTGTATACTAGTGTTAACCCCTTCCCTGCCAGTGACATTTATACAGTAATCAGTGCACTTTTATAGCACTGATCGCTGTATAAATGTGAATGGTCCCAAAATAGTGTCAAAAGTGTCTGATATGTCCACTGCAATGTCACAGTCACAATAAAAATTGCAGATCGCTGCCATTACTAGTAAAAAAAATAAATAAAAATGCTTTAAACATATTTCCTATTTTGTAGACGCTACAAGCTTTTTCGCAAACCAATCAATATATGCTTATTGCGTTTTTTTTTACCAAAAATATGTACAAGAATACATATCGGCCTAAACCGAGGAAAAAAATTTAATTTTTTTTTTAATTGAGATATTTATTATAGCAAAAAGTAAAAAATATTGTGTTTTTTTTTCAAACTTATGAGAAAAGTTAATTAGGGGTGGGTGGCGCTACCTTTAACAGGGTACCTTAAACGATGTTAAATGTGAGTACCAAAAATCTAAAATACTCTTAACTGCAAGACCTCATTCACTCAAAATACATAGGGGAATGGGTGTGCAACTCCTATGTAGTGGACCTTGCTAGCATAACAGTCATATATCATGCATAAGAGTGTATAACGTATGGTTGACCAACACAAAATGACAACTTAATAGTAAATAATAAATGACATTAACTCAATTCAATAAGCACCACAGTCTGTGAGGTGGAAGGGAATCAGTCCAATAGGAGTACCCCCTAGTATTTAAAAACCAGTGTGTGATCCACTTTCCAGTTGGCATTAGTCAGCATATACAGCTGGTATTATCCCATGCCTAAATCTTAAATTGTTCCACAAGTGTGTCCTAAATTGCATAAGTGAAAAATATATAAGTGAAAAATATAAACCGGCCAAAAATTATATATATCATAAGTAGTCCCAGCTGGGGCATACGGTACAGTGTGCACCCTAAAAAATAGTGAAAAAAGTTTTTTTGTGTGTCAAAATCCAGCATAAGCAAAAACAAAGCAAAAAGCAAAAACGTCTGTGATAAGTGACTTTCGTGAAGGCAGCCATTCAGATCCAGTGACTTGCGGTGCTCCCCCTCAAGGATCCCCACTCACCAGCTCCCTGCACCCCTGCAGGGGTAGTAGGCATGTAAAACCAGGCAACGATATGGCGTTTTGGGTCCTCAGGTGCTCCGGCTCCAGCTGTGAAGTGTCCGTCAGTATATCCTCATATGGAAGAAACAGGGCTCCATAGTGTGATACGTTTTAAAAAATGTATTCAGCTATCATAAACAGCACATAAATAAAAATAACTAAAATGAATAAAATACAGGCTTATAGTGAAAGCCAACAGGTACACTGCGTGTAACCTAATAGTAAGAGAGAGCTCGTGCGTTTAGAACCAACAGCTGAGCGGCGTGCGCCTTTTTGCTTTGTTTTTGCTTATGCTGGATTTTGACACACTAAAAAACTTTTTTCATAATTTTTTCACTATTTTTTAGGGTGCACACTGTACCGTATGCCCCAGCTGGGACTACTTATGATATATATAATTTTTGGCCGGTTTATATATTTTTAACTTATGCAATTTAGGACACACTTGTGGAACAATTTAAGATTTAGGCATGGGATAATACCAGCTGTATATGCTGACTAATGCCAACTGGAAAGTGGATCACACACTGGTTTTTAAATACTAGGGGGTACTCCTATTGGACTGATTCTCTTCCACGTCACAGACTGTGGTGCTTATTGAATTGAGTTAATGTAATTTATTATTTACTATTAAGTTGTCATTTTGTGTTGGTCAACCATACGTTATACACTCTTATGCATGATATATGACTGTTATGTTAGCAAGGTCCACTACATAGGAGTTGCACGCTCACACCCATTCCCCTATGTATTTTGAGTGAATGAGGTCTTGCAGTTAAGAGTATTTTAGATTTTTGGTACTCACATTTAACATCGTTTAAGGTACCCTGTTAAAGGTAGCACCACCCACCCCTAGTTAACTTTTCTCATATCACTAAACTTGCCCCATTGTGGGGTAAGTGTAAGGGGAGGCTGCAAACCTTCTGGTCCGTGAGCGCGGAAACCCGCCCCTTAGTTTATTTTTTTCAAACTTGTTACTCTTCTTTTGTTTATAGCACAAGAAATAAAAACAGCAGAGGTGATCAAATACCACCAAAAGAAAGCTCTATTTGTGGGGAAAAATTTGGTACAGTGTTGCATGACCGCACAATTGTCATTCAAAATGCGACTGCGCTGAAAACTGAAAATTGGCCTGGGCAGGAAGGGGGTGAAAATGCCCTGTATTGAAGTGGTTGAACAAGATTCAGTGTGAACTTAGCTTATCAATGGAGGTCATTGAAGATTTTCTTAAGAGACCTGCCTTTGTTAATTTCAGCACTGTGACAGAAAACACTTTAACGCACCAATTTAATGAGTTATTGGACAATGTAATATTCATAATGATCAGATAAAACATAAAAAGTCTTTGAAAAAAGGCAGGAAAGCGAAGATGGCCAAAGTTGTATGCATGTTATTGAAAATGAAAGACTTTGCTATAGCAAGGCCAATGGTCTGCTGAGAGAAAGCAATTATTGGAGCAGGTACAAAGTGTAACTAAGAATATATTAACAATAGTTGCAAAGGCAGATGCACATGTTTGTGATCACATTGAACAATTAGTGACTGAGAAATGTGTATTGGAACAGAAAATGAATGAATTAGAGGAAACGTGTAAACAAAGAGAAAGTTGCATTGCCTCTTTGAATTAGAGAGAGGCTGAGAATAAGCGTATTATAATACTGCTTAGGAAGAAATTACATGAAGCCCAGTCTGCCATGGAGTTATCCTCCGCACATGCTCAGTGCTCAGCAAAGATAGAGGCTTTGGAACAACACGTAGAAAAGCCAAATGCTAGTGTTGCTGCAAGTAATGTTGCTATGGTGGGAATCAATGTTGGAGATCTGAATGAGGAGTATTTAAATAAAAGTGCGGTAACTGCACTTGAAATTGATTCAGGAGTTGAAACAGGGGAGACTTCTGATGAGTCCATTGCTAGTGACTCCTCAGACAATGAAAGTGTAAAGTCTGTTGATCCCGACCATAGTAATGTTATGCAGCAATGTGCGTCTCCATCGCCCTATTCTCAGAGAAGGGCCTATGCAGGGAGACCATCTCTCAAATGCTTTGTTTGTAAAAAGGGGGATACATAGCTAGGTATTGTTTGATGGCTAATAATGATATGCAAAGGAGGTCGCACTACCCAAAAACTACACCAAGGCGTTATGAAGTTTATTCTGCGAGATGGGGTAGCAATCCAAGGCATAGAGGCCATAGTAATCAAACCTGTTTCCCTTTTAAGACCCAAATTCTGAGACTAAAAACCAAAAATAGTAAATTAAGACAGGAAAGGCATCACTATGTAGAACAGTTGCATAAACTCAAAATGGAGGGTAGCCGCATGTTCATTAAAATATAGCATTGGGGGAAACAATGTTAGCAGCCCTTAGTGAGCTGCATGGATGGTAAGAATTTTCTGGGTAATGTTTCTTTGCTATGAATAAGGTTTAGATGTGAGTTTCAGAGATTTGCCCTTCATGTTTGGAATATTATAGAGGGCCTTGAGACATTTTTTGTATTTTCAAGGATAAGCCTCTGGATTGTTATTTTTTAATTTTTTTTTTCTGTTATGATTATTATGGGGGTTTTTTTCTCCTCCTCTTATTTTTATTTTTTTTGTTATTCATTTATTTTATTTTTGTTTTGTTCAGGTGGAAAAAATGTTAGGTTTAGTCCACCTGAAAGGGGGGTCATTGGCTATGTCCTCAATTAGCAGCTGAATACATTTTGTTTAAGACAAGAGTTGGTAGGAAGCCATTCTAGCCGCTGGAGTTATTGGAGTTTTTTTTCTTTGTTTTTATTTTCATTCAGGTGGAAAAAGTTCCAAAAGATTTAGGCTTGGTCCACCTGAAAGGGGAATTAGTGCATAGGTCTTAAGGTACAGAAGTATGCATTGTTTTTTTTTTAGCATTTAAAATGAGTATTTTTGAGAAGCAACATTCACGTTCATTTTTTATTTATTTTTTGCTCATACCATGGGGATCCATTTTAGAGTGGGTTCATCCTAAAGAAATCATGGTTGTTTTGATAATTTGTTCAGAGTTTCAGAAGCCAGGAATACTAAGTTCCTGGGTTCCAAGGAGGGAACTATAAGTAAACATAGCAAGCGAGCAGATATTGTAGATAAGAATTTGATTCTGCTCTTGTTTTTCACTTCCAGGGTCCTGGTGGAGCGAGATTGGAGAGGTTTCTGGAACAGAGATGAAAGATGTTCATCTGGTTGGCAGTTTGTACAATGCCACACAGCAAATTTGTTCTGACAAATATTCAGGGGAGAAGGGACAAATGAAAAGATTTAGATTAATACTTGCAATATAAGGTTTCTTTTTCTTATGGACAATTTAGTGCTAATGCTGCATCTGAAAGACTTTGCCCAGTAACAAGATTGGTGAAACATTTTGCCGGAATCTCTCCTGTCATTTATGAATGCAAACGTGGTATTAATACATGTGCAATGAGTTGGAGGTTGGGGAAGAAATATAACCTATCCAATCCATCAGAACAAGAAATGTAAAATATGTTTTTTTTTGTTTTTTTTTTAATGGAGGGAGGAATTGACAGAAGGAAAGGTTTTTAATGTGTGACATGTATTGTCATAACTGAATTAATATGGTGCAGGTACCCAGGAGGCTGGCATTTATGCATAATAAGGTGTCTGTTGGCCAGACTAGAGGGTGCCACATCAATAGGGTGAACATTTCCTTGTAGGGGTGGTGTCTCAATCTTAGCAGTCCTACAGAGAGGTTCTCGGATACTGGACATGTGGGACACCAGAGCTAGATATGGGGAAGATACGCCTGGTTGATGTCTCACCTGAGAGGTTTGAACCTTGCACAGGTAATGCCAGTGACTACACACAGGAGCATGTTCCGTTAGATAAAGGGAACAAATGCTGGCTACCAGGGCACAGTATGCCTTCACCACATGGCGCGTCAACATCTCACAGTGGTTGATAAAAGCCTATTACCCTATATGTGCTAAGTATATACTGAATCAAGTAGTTCATTGTACCAGTGGCTTACTCCCAGAGATGTGCGGACACAGAAGGCATTAAGGACGCTTATTTCTGAGGAGTACCTGAAAGAGGAGGGATGTATTCAGCACTATATTGGGGGGGAATAGGTTGGGATGGGTGTTGTTAATGGAGTGGACATCGGTATCCTGAGGAACAAACTCTCAGCCATAGCTTCAGACAGTAAGCAGGGCTTTGTTACTCAGACAGAGATTAATGGCATTCTTGATAACATTCAACAAAGTCACATAAATACCCAGGTTAAAGTGGCTCCGAATTTTGTCAACTATGTTGAGAGGTTGGCAGCGAGTGTGATGGTACAGGGCAGAAATCTGTCATGGGCTCTGGCGTGCACACAGGGGCAGGCGGAGATATCAGCCAACTTCAAGCTGATTGTACAGTCTCTGTATGAGGGGCAGTGGCCGTATGGGTTAGCATCACAGCTCAGTAAGATTTTGCCAAAACATATCCCTTATACTAATCCTAGGTGGTTGAATGCCTGGATGGGCTGTGCTAGTTTGGATTATGAGAGATGTTAAGCTTCCTTATCGATCCCATATACAGATGTGCAGACTCAGTCTGTGTATTTGGTGATATCAATGGGCTTGCTGACTGGGGATTCTACCTTGTTGCATCTAAGGCTAAATTACCCACATGTGATCAGAGAGGATGGATGCTGGAGGTGGGTTGATATTTCCCTCTGTCGGAAGCATGACCATGATGTCCTATGTGTGCCAGGTCAATACACCGTGGTGAACGAGAAATGTTGGGAAGATATTTCACTCTGGGTTTTGGATGGAGGGATCATTGCTGGGAAGGAAGCACCTGGGTATTATTTGGGACATAGACGAGTTTGTTTCTTTGTCCCCAAGGATACTGATGTACGTTAGTCATGGAACTAGGGTGTTCTTTGAACCTAACAATAGGTAGAGGTGCATGGTATACCCTGGGCATGGTCTCTGGAATCCAGGCACAGGGATGGAATTTTGTGGGTGTGTCATTGTTTCAAGTTGTTTTGTGTTGTTGGACTCAAAATTTATATAGGAAGGTCTCGCATTTATCTATGCAATTTGAGGGAAAATTGACGGTAAGGATTCTTCATACAAGTTAGAAGCTTTGCTGCCAATTCAGAGCTCTGAAATACCGCTGACGTGCCAAAATAGCGGTAGGAAAAACCATTGTGAGCAAGCCTGTCTAATCCCGACCGGTATTTACAGTAAAGGGTTATAGGAGGTTTGGAGTGGGATGCGTAATTTGACGTGTCACATATATATGCATATATTATGGTAATGGGTTGATTTATGTTATGGTATAGTGTGCCATATGTGTATTTTAGGATAGTAATATGGGTGAGTAAGGCCAATTTCGAGACTCTGTATCTGAAAGCTGGTTAATATGTTGCTCTGAGTGTGCGCTGGTGAATGGTGAGTGAATGGACACCCCTTGCCTGTAGTGCACCCAATTGTGAAGATACCGGAAAGAACACGGAAGACACAGACTGGTGACATGGAAGCTGTCACTGAAGAATGATGGTGGTGTGTCACTCAGTGGCAAAGCCGCACATGTTTGGAAGCACAACACCTTAAGACCATTATGGACTGTTCCATTGGGAGCTGCTTCTGAAGTACATTGGTAAACGCAACACGTTAAGACAGTTAAGGACTGTTTCATAGGAACTGGTTCTGAAACACATGTTGGGAAGCGCAACGCGTTAAGACAGGTATGGACTGTTCCATAGGAGCTGTGTCTGAAGAAGGATGATATGCACCCCCCTTAGGAGCAAAGCGGAATTTGTTGGAAGGCAACATGTTTTATTTCATAAATACAAGAGGTGTTTGAAATATGAACTATGGCTATACCAAACCTTTGCATTCTTGGGGGCTTTCTGGAATGTAACAAGTTTCACATCAAAGCTTTGTAGCATATCATAATATTCATCTGAAAGAAGCAAGGCTGAACAAAAGCTTGGCTCCTGACAGGCTGGTGTGATAACGCTCTGCAAGCAAGCTTCAAAAAGGACCATGGCTGACAAAATGATTGATGAATGTCCTGCTACAGAAGATCAAAGGGCAAGCTAGGAACTGCCCCTGGAGGCCGATACAGCAGGACGGACAGAACTATAATATATTAAAAGGACTACCTCTTGGCAATATTTCATTGGACAGGAGGGGAGTGTGGTAAAGAGTGGGTCTGAATGAATGTGTAAAAAGTGTGTCCCTTTTTCTCTCTTGGCTCTTGCCTGATGGTTCTCTGAGCCTCATGGCTCTCTCTGTTACCATCTTCTGGAGCCCAGCTGATAAGACAGCCTTGATAAGTAACTTTGATGTTCTTGTGTTATATACTCTATAGTATTTTAATGTTAGCATTTTCCTATTTTCTTGGGAAATAAATAAGACGTTTTATTAAGCAGTTTATTTTCATAGCTAACCTTATATTATTGTACTATCAACAGTAACATTATCAGAGTTTTAAAAGACTAGCTAACTATAGGAATAGACAAATTAATACATATATGGAATAAATAGAGGGAATCTGTAACCACCCTCGGATATATATTTATTTTAGAATTTATTTACATTGGCACCCCATAATAATTATTTCACTATATACTCTTCTTCATTTTTTTTTATCATTTATATAAAAAAAAAATTTTTTTCCCTTTTTATTTTTTCCTTTTTAACCTTCAGTTTCATTTTTATCATATTTTTATTAAGTTGATTCTGATTTTAAATGATTTTATTATTCTGTCTACATGGCTACTAATGTGTATATTTGTTCTACAATAAGTTATTTTTGGGATCCATATTACACAATACAATATTTATGTAAGGATGGCTTTGGGCAGTGATGAGTTAACAGTTTCATTCCAATTGCTCTGCCCTATTGCTCTGTCCACTCCCTGCCCCCACATTGGGTTACTAAGCTCTCCATTTGCCGACATTCATGACAGGATCTGTAGAGCCCACAGCACTGATCTGTGTCCATTGCAGTACTCATCCATCCATCCATGCTCAGCCATCCCATCCACCCCAATCCATATGCAGCTATACTCAGCAATACCCAGCCATACTCAGCAATACTAAGCCATACCCAGCCATACCCAGTCACACTCAGCCATACCCAGCCATATTCAGCCATACCCAGCAATACTCAGCCATACCCAGCAATACCAAGCTATACCCAGCCATACTCAGCAATACTCAGCCATACCCAGCAATACCCAGCCATACCTAGCAATACCAAGCCATACTCAGCCATACCCATCAATACCCAGCCATACCCAGCCATACTCAGCAATACCCAGCCATACCCAGCCATACTCAGCAATACCCAGCCATACCCAGCCATACTCAGCAATACCCAGCCATACTCAGCAATACCCAGCCATACTCAGCCACACTCATCCATCCCCATTCATGCTCATCCATGCCACATCAGTTATCATCCATGCCACATTCATGCCACTACAGTGCCTCACAAAAGTGTAATAGGTAGTCAAATTAGATTTGAAATGTATGCCCCTATAACACCTGAACACGCTCCCTGCATGTTGGGCCTCTGTATGTGGCTAGGCTATGGAAAATTCTCCCACATGTGGTATCTCCATACTCAGGAGGAGTAGGAGAATCTATTCTGGGGTGTAATTTTTGGTATGTACATGCTATGTGTTAGAAATATTGTATAAAAAAACAACTTTGTGTAAAAGAAAAAAAGGGTTTTCAGTTTTTTTCCACGTTTTCCAAAAACTTGACATGTTCAAAAGAATCATTATGCCTCATAGATTATACGTTGGGGTGTTTTATTTGCAAAATGGGGTTATTTATGGGGCGTTTTCATTGTCCTTGTGCTCCAGGGCCTTCAAAAGTGCAAGAGGTAGTCAAGAAATTATATGTGTAATTTTTGCTCCTAGAATGCCTGATGGTACTCCCTGCACGTTGGGCCTCTGTATGTGGCCACGCTGTGTAAATGTCTCAGACATGTGGTATCGCCATACTCAGGAGGTGTAGAAGAATGTGTTTTGGGGTGTAATTTGTGGTATGCGTATGTGTGTGAGAAATAACCTGCTAATATGACAATTTTGTGAAAAAAAAAAAAAAAACTCACCAAACTCACTAAATACCTTGGAATGTCTACTTTCCAAAAAGGGGTAATTTGGGGGGTATTTGTACTTTCCTGGCTTGTTATGGTCTCAAGAAATGAGAGGCCATCAGTACTCCAGGTGTGATCAATTTTCAGAGATTGGCACGATAACTTGTGAACTCTATAACTTTCACACAGACCAAATAATATACACTGATTTGGGTTATTTTTACCAAAGATATCTAGCAGTATAAATTTTGCCCAAAATTTATGGGAAGGCTGGCCGCAGGCCAGCCTGAATTTGTAGGAGGAATCGGGCTGTACTTAAACCTTCCCTCCTCCTCCTTTCTCCTGTCGGCTTCCCTCTCGTAGAAGAAAAATTACTAAGTTGCAACGTTTCATAACAGAAATTAAGAAAAATTAATTTTTTTACAGAATTTTTTTCTTTTATAGCGCAAAAAATAAAAAACCAAGCAATGATTAAATACCACCAAAAGAAAGCTCTATTTGTGTGATAAAAAGGACAAAAAATTCATATGGGTACAGTGTTGCATGACTGAGCAATTGTCATTCTAAATGTGAGAGCACCGAAAGCTGAAAATTGGTCTGGTTAGGAAGGGGTTTAAGTGGTTAAAATAACTCAACACACAGCCATTAATGTCTAAACCGCTGGCAACAATAGTGAGTACACCCCTAAGTGAAAATGTCCAAATTGGGCCCAAAGTGTCAATATTTTGTGTGGCCACCATTATTTTCCAGCACTTCCTTAACCCTCTTGGGCATGGAGTTCACCAGAGCTTCACAGGTTGCCACTGGAGTCCTCTTCCACTCCTCCATGACGACATCACGGAGCTGGTGGATGTTAGAGACCTTGTGCTCCTCCACCTTCCATTTGAGGAGGCCCCACAGATGCTCAATAGGGTTTAGATCTGGAGACATGCTTGGCCAGTCCATCACCTTTACCCTCAGCTTCTTTAGCAAGGCAGTAGTCGTCTTGGAGGTGTGTTTGGGGTCGTTATCATGTTAGAATACTGCCCTGTGGCCCAGTCTTCCGATTGGAGGGGATCATGCTTGGCTACAGTATGTCACAGTACATGTTGACATTCATAGTTCCCTCAATGAACTATAGCTCTCCAGTAGGGATGAGCCGAACACCCCCCGGTTCGGTTCGCACCAGAACCCGCGAACGGACCGAAAGTTCGCACGAACGCTAGAACCCCATTGACGTCTATGGGACTCGAACGTTCAAAATCAAAAGTGCTCATTTTAAAGGCTAATTTGCATGGTATTGTCCTAAAAAGGGTTTGGGGACCCGGGTCCTACCCCAGGGGACATGTATCAATGCAAAAAAAACTTTTAAAAACGGCCGTTTTTTCGGGAGCAGTGATTTTAATGATGCTTAAAGTAAAAAAAAAAAAAGTGAAATATTCCTTTAAATATCGTACCTGGGGGGTGTCTATAGTATGCCTGTAAAGTGACGCGTGTTTCCCATGTTTAGAACAGTCCCTGCACCAAATGTAATTTTTAAAGGAAAAAATCTCATTTAAAACTGCTTGCGGGTTTAATGTCATGTCGGGTCATGGCAATATGGATGAAAATCAGTGAGACAAACGGCATGGGTACCCCCCAGTCCATTACCAGGCCCTTTGGGTCTTGTATGGATATTAAGGGGAACCCCACACCCAAATTAAAATAAGGAAAGGCCCTATATACTCTGAACAGCAGTATACAGGCGATGCAAACAAGACAGGGACTGTAGGTTTGTTGTTAAGTAGAATCTGTTTGTAATTTTGAACATTTTTAACGTGTGTAGCTCCAGCCAAAAAATCTTTTCTAAGCTTTTTGGAAAACATAGGGAAGGGTTATCACCCCTGTGACATTTGTTTTGCTGTCTTTCCTCCTCTTCAGAAGATTTCACCTCACTTTTTTGTCCCAATGAAAAATGTTTTTTGAAAATTTGGGTTTTTTTGTGGAACAAGGATTGGAAAGCATCAGTGGAAAGGAGAAATTGTTTTCCCATATTAACTCTTACAGGAGAGAATTTCCCTTCCTAGGGGTAGATTTCATCTCACTTCCTGTTGTCTCCTTCCGTTTGCAAGTAGGAGTCGTTTGTAAGTTAGATGTTTGAAAGTAGGGTCCTGCCCTACATACTCAGCAGAAATTTGGGCCTTAGGTGTTGCTGTGGCCACAACACTGTAAGCCCTCACAGGGCCCTGCTGTGAAATATTAGATCAAGAATTGTAATTACATGCCCCTGTTGAACAGGAGCTGAAAAATTAGGCCTTAGGCACTGGTGCTGGTGCCACAACACTGCAACCCCTCACAGACACTCTAGTTGGAACGCAGGAACGAGCCCTGCTGCAAAGTATTGCATCAAAAATTGTAATTACACGCCCCTGTTAGACAGGGGCAGAAAAATTGGGCCTTAGGCACTGGTGCTGGTGCCACAACATTGCAACCCCTCACAGACACTCTAGTTGGAACGCAGGAACGAGCCCTGCTGCAAAGTATTGCATCAAAAATTGTAATTACACGCCCCTGTTAGACAGGGGCAGAAAAATTGGGCCTTAGGCACTGGTGCTGGTGCCACAACACTGCAACCCCTCACAGACACTCTAGTTGGAACGCAGGAACGAGCCCTGCTGCAAAGTATTGCATCAAAAATTGTAGTTACATGCCCCTGTTAGACAGGGGCAGAAAAATTGGGCCTTAGGCACTGGTGCTGGTGCCACAACACTGCAACCCCTCACAGACACTCTAGTTGGAATGCAGGAACGAGCCCTGCTGCAAAGTATTACATCAAAAATTGTAATTACACGCCCCTGTTAAACAGGGGCTGAAAAATTGTGCTTTAGGCACTGGTGGTGGCGCCCAGAACCAAAAATGTTCTTACAAGCTATCAGCGTGATGATTGAGGAGGAAGAGGATAATTACTCAGGGATAGTCACTCAGCATCAGCATAGGCAGTCTTTGAAGGGATCTGAGATTTCAAAAAAAATTATTCGGTTACATCAGCATCAGGTGCTTGGTAGCTGGTGGTGATCCAAGACTGATTCATTTTTATGAAGGTCAGCCGATCGACCGAGTCGGTGGACAGACGCACCCTGTGATCGGTTACCACGCCTCCAGCAGCACTGAATGTGCGTTCCGAAAGAATGCTGGATGCAGGACAGGCCAGTAGCTCAATTGCATACTGTGCAAGCTCTGGCCAGTGATCCATCCTCAAGACCCAGTAACCCAGAGGATTTTCGGTGGGAAAGGTGTCCAAGTCTGATCTTGCCCCTAGGTATTCCTGCACCATGTAAAACAGACGCTGGCGATGGTTGCTGGAACCGATCATACCTTGGGGCTGCGGACCAAAAAATTGTCTGAACGCATCGGTCAGACGGCCACCTTCTCCACCGCTCCTTCTTTGACTGACCGAAGCCTCAGCAACACGTTGTCCAGAAACAGGAGTTTGTAACCTCCCAGTCTCTGGGAACGCGTTGCACAGACCTTTCTACAAGGCCTCCCGAAGATGTTTCATCCTCTGCTCCCTCTGCGATGGCAAGATAAGGTCCGCAACCTTACCCTTGTAACGTGGATCAAGGAGGGTTGCCAGCCAGTATTGGTCCTTCTCCTTGATACCACGAATACGAGGATCCTTACGCATGCTTTGCAGGATCAGGGAGGCCATGCAGCGTAGGTTTGCTGAGGCATTCGGTCCGGAGTCCTCTGGGTCACTAAGGACAACAACGTCCGCAGCCACCTCCTCCCAGCCACGTACAAGTCCATGTGTTCCTTGGGACTGATCCCTTAAAGACTGCTGCTGATGCTGAGTGCCAGGCTCCACCTCCATACTGACACAATCTTCCTCCTCCTCCTCCTCCTCCTCGTCCTCTTCCTGTGTGATCGGCGGGCACGCAGGAACACTGTCTGGATAAAGGGGGCCTTGAGAGCTAAGGAAGTCCTCCTCTTCCTGCCTCTGTTCTGCCTCAAGTGCCCTGTCCATTATTCCACGCAGCGTGTGCTCCAACAGGTGGACAAGGGGGACAGTGTCACTGATGCATGCACTGTCAGTGCTCACCATCCTCGTGGCCTCCTCGAATGGTGACAGGACAGTGCATGCATCCCTGATCATGGCCCACTGGCGTGGGGAAAAAAAACCAAGCTCCCCTGACCCTGTCCTGGTGCCATAGTCGCACAGGTACTCATTGATGGCCCTCTGCTGCGTGTGCGGCACTAAATGTCAATAACAGGAACGGATCTAGATGAACACTGTGAGCAGGACGCACTGCACTAAATGTAAATAGCAGGAACGGATCTAGCTGAACACTGTGAGCAGGACGCACTGCACTAAATGTAAATAGCAGGAACGGATCTAGCTGAACACTGTGAGCAGGACGCACTGCACTAAATGTAAATAGCAGGAACGGATCTAGCTGAACACTGTGAGCAGGACGCACTGCACTAAATGTCAATAACAGGAACGGATCTAGATGAACACTGTGAGCAGGACGCACTGCACTAAATGTAAATAGCAGGAACGGATCTAGCTGAACACTGTGAGCAGGACGCACTGCACTAAATGTAAATAGCAGGAACGGATCTAGCTGAACACTGTGAGCAGGACGCACTGCACTAAATGTAAATAACAGGAACGGATCTAGCTGAACACTGTGAGCAGGACGCACTGCACTAAATGTAAATAGCAGGAACGGATCTAGCTGAACACTGTGAGCAGGACGCACTGCACTAAATGTAAATAGCAGGAACGGATCTAGCTGAACACTGTGAGCAGGACGCACTGCACTAAATGTAAATAGCAGGAACGGATCTAGCTGAACACTGTGAGCAGGACGCACTGCACTAAATGTAAATAGCAGGAACGGATCTAGCTGAACACTGTGAGCAGGACGCACTGCACTAAATGTAAATAGCAGGAACGGATCTAGCTGAACACTGTGAGCAGGACGCACTGCACTAAATGTCAATAACAGGAACGGATCTAGATGAACACTGTGAGCAGGACGCACTGCACTAAATGTAAATAGCAGGAACGGATCTAGCTGAACACTGTGAGCAGGACGCACTGCACTAAATGTAAATAGCAGGAACGGATCTAGCTGAACACTGTGAGCAGGACGCACTGCACTAAATGTAAATAGCAGGAACGGATCTAGCTGAACACTGTGAGCAGGACGCACTGCACTAAATGTCAATAACAGGAACGGATCTAGATGAACACTGTGAGCAGGACGCACTGCACTAAATGTAAATAGCAGGAACGGATCTAGCTGAACACTGTGAGCAGGACGCACTGCACTAAATGTAAATAGCAGGAACGGATCTAGCTGAACACTGTGAGCAGGACGCACTGCACTAAATGTAAATAACAGGAACGGATCTAGCTGAACACTGTGAGCAGGACGCACTGCACTAAATGTAAATAGCAGGAACGGATCTAGCTGAACACTGTGAGCAGGACGCACTGCACTAAATGTAAATAGCAGGAACGGATCTAGCTGAACACTGTGAGCAGGACGCACTGCACTAAATGTAAATAGCAGGAACGGATCTAGCTGAACACTGTGAGCAGGACGCACTGCACTAAATGTAAATAACAGGAACGGATCTAGCTGAACACTGTGAGCAGGACGCACTGCACTAAATGTAAATAGCAGGAACGGATCTAGCTGAACACTGTGAGCAGGACGCACTGCACTAAATGTAAATAGCAGGAACGGATCTAGCTGAACACTGTGAGCAGGACGCACTGCACTAAATGTAAATAACAGGAACGGATCTAGCTGAACACTGTGAGCAGGACGCACTGCACTAAATGTAAATAGCAGGAACGGATCTAGCTGAACACTGTGAGCAGGACGCACTGCACTAAATGTCAATAACAGGAACGGATCTAGATGAACACTGTGAGCAGGATGCACTGCACTAAATGTAAATAGCAGGAACGGATCTAGCTGAACACTGTGAGCAGGACGCACTGCACTAAATGTAAATAGCAGGAACGGATCTAGCTGAACACTGTGAGCAGGACGCACTGCACTAAATGTAAATAGCAGGAACAGATCTAGCTGAACACTGTGAGCAGGACGCACTGCACTAAATGTAAATAGTCTAGATAGAAGATAACAGGAACGGATCTAGCTAAACTGAATACAGTGTATATATATATATGCAACACCTGGGATGCATATATATACACAATACACTGTAAGTGCAGCTAACTGACTGACTGTTCTGCCTAATCTATCTAACTCAAATCAAATGACACTGTCTCTCTCTCTCTCTCTATCTATGAACGCCGGAACACACACTACACAGGGCCGCCGTGCAGGCGGCCTTATATAGTGTGGGGCGTGTACTAAATCCCCTGAGCCATAATTGGCCAAAGCCACCCTGGCTTTGGCCAATTACAGCTCTCTCTACTGACGGCGCTGTGATTGGCCAAGCATGCGGGTCATAGTGCATGCTTGGCCAATCATCAGCCAGCAATGCACTGCGATGCCGCAGTGAATTATGGGCCGTGACGCGCCACACGAATTTGGCGCGAACGGCCCATATCGTTCGCAATTCGGCGAACGACTGAACAGCCGATGTTCGAGTCGAACATGGGTTCGACTCGAACACGAAGCTCATCCCTACTCTCCAGTACCGGCAGCTCTCATGCAGCCCAGACCATGACACTCCCAACACCATGCTTGACTGTAGGCAAGACACACTTGTCTTTGTACTCCTCACCTGGTTGCTGCCACATACGCTTGACACCATCTGAACCAAATACATTTATCTTGGTCTCATCAGACCACAGGACATGGTTCCAGTAATCCATGTCCTTAGTCTGCTTGTCTTCAGCAAACTGCAGGCTTTCTTGTGCATCATTTTTAGAAGAGGCTTCCTTTTGGGACGACAGCCATGCAGGTCAATTTGATACAGTATGCGGCGTATGGTCTGAGCACTGACAGGCTGACCCCCCCACCCCTTCAACCTCAGCAGCAATGCTGGCAGCACTCATACGTC
The DNA here is from genome assembly GCA_037952835.1 of Lithobates septentrionalis. Classification (NCBI taxonomy): domain Eukaryota; kingdom Metazoa; phylum Chordata; class Amphibia; order Anura; family Ranidae; genus Lithobates; species Lithobates septentrionalis. Next base: position 131,323 of record JBBDGP010002899.1, on the reverse strand, counting down.
TATTTCCCAAAGACAACCTCTGGAAATGATGCTGAGCACGTGCAATCAACTTCTTTGGTTGACCATGGCGAGGCCTGTTCTGAGTGGAACTTGTCCTGTTAAACCGCTGTATGGTCTTGGCCACCGTGCTGCAGCTCAGTTTCAGGGTCTTTGCAATCTTCTTATAGCCTAGGCCATCTTTATGTAGAGCAAAAATTATTTTTTTTCACATCCTCAGAGAGTTCTTTGCCATGAGATGCCATGCTGAACTTCCAGTGACCTGTATGAGAGAGTGAGAGTGATAACACCAAATTTTAACACACCTGCTCCCAATTCACACCTGAGACCTTGTAACACTAACGAGTCACATGACACCGGGGAGGGAAAATGGCTAATTGGGCATTTTCACTTAGAGGTGTACTTACTTTTGTTGCCAGCGGTTTAGAAATTAATGGACATTAATGGCTGTGGGACAGCAAATTTACACTGTTATACAAGCTGTACACTCACTACTTTACATTAGAGCAAAGTGTTATTTCTTTAGTGTTGTCACATGAAAAGATATAATAAATATTTACAAAAATGTGAGGCGTGTACTCGCTTTTGTGAGATACTGTATTTGCATGTGTCCCCACTAAATGAACTGTGATAAATAGTGTGTGCATACTTTAAGGCTCCTGCAAATAAACTGTTGCATTAAAGCAGAAGTAGTCACTTGGAAATGTGCTGAAGCTGTTTAATTATTCATCTAAAGTAAAATGAACTGTGTCACAAATGCTGCAAGCTTCAGCTAAGAAGAAGTTGAACAGTGGAGGCTTGACTTTGGATACACAGCCAAAGAAGCAAGACTCACCTCAACTCTTTCCAGTGGATGAAACCAAAGTGAGACTACAGCCATGCGAGTCCCAGAAGTACAGAGATGAAGGACTTGAGAAGAATCAGGAGGGAAACCTCATCATGATGAAGAAAGCTGACCAACAACTGGAGCAGAGCAGTCTGCCAGAGAATAGGACTGTAGGGTAAAATACGTAGTGCCATCAGTTGCTGAGATTCCAAGAGAAGACAAAGTGGCTCCCCTCCCCCCTGTACATACCTGAGCCCGACCTCAAGTCAGCGTTGTGCCTGAGAGCAGCAGCTCTCTCGGCTTTCTCTCTCCTCAGGCAGCAGCCAGATAGCAGATAGCAGGGGGCAGGCCAGAGCCACTCTCTGTGTGTCAATAAACACACTTGCTATGGGGGCACCCGGGGGGATGTTTAGGAGCACCGACAGGACACCAGAAGAGGAGGATTGGGGCTTCTTTTTAATTTGAAAAAAAAAACCCATCCAAGTACCTTTTTCCTAATCGATATACAGCTGTCACATGACCCAGCTCTTCCCCAGCCTGTCTTCAGGGAAAGCAGGAGGAGCTTCCTGTCCACTGCTGCAGGTCACATTTTCAACATAAAAAAAACAGTTTTGCAATACAGAGTAAAAGTAAATAAATAATATCAATAAACTTTTAAATTGGTTACAAATATATATTTGAAATCAAATCTTTATTATTTTCTGGCAATAACATGGTGTGGGCAGATTTCTGCCAGTCACAGGCTGTGTTATGACCCTCCAGCCTGTGTCTTAGAATAAGAAGGAGGTGAAGCCAACACTAATCTACATGTAATATCCCACCCCCATTGTGTTTAGCTGATTAGTAGTGATGGGCCGAATACCCCCCTGCTTGATTCGCACCAGAACATCTCAAACAGGGAAAAGGTTCTAGCGAACATGCAAACTCTACTAAAGTCTCTGGGACAGGAACATGAAAAATCAAATGTCATCATTTTAAAACTTATATGCAAGTTAGTGCCAAAAAAAGGGCATGGGGGCCTAGGTACTGCCCTGGGGATATCAATGCAATTTTTTTTAATACAATCGTTTTTAAAGGAGCAGTGATTTTAATAATGCTTAAACTGAAACCATAAAAATAAAACATTTCTTTAAATATCATGCCTGGGGGTGTCCCCTTAGTCTGCCTGTAAACTAGTGCATCTGTATGATGTATAGAGCCTGCTACAGCAATATTGACATTTCTAAAGGAAAAACTTGCTGGCGGCTATAATGTATTGTCAGTTCCAATGGATAAAAAAAACGGCTTAGGGCCCCCCCCAAAATCCATACCAGACCCTTATTAGAGCATGCAGCCCGGCAGGTCAGAAAAGGGGAGGGGACAAGCAAGCGCCCCCCTCCTGAACCATACCAGGCCACATGCCCTCAACATGGATGGGTGGGTGCTTTGGGACGGGGGGGCACGTGACATCAGAAGGGGGCCTTGCCACCAGTGATGTAGCTAGGTGGCCCAGCTTCTTGCCTATATAAGAACTGTCAAAGCAGAGAGGAGGCAGATGGCGGGAGGCCTCCCAGGAGGCGCAAGCGTCTTTTTTTCTTCTATTTTTCAGGTCCCACGGGCGTCTTCATTGACAATTTTTTTTCTTTTTTTAATAAAGGACTTGTCAAAAACTGTTTCCTGTGGTTATTACTTTTTGACACTTTTTTTGGTGAATGGGTACCCGATACCCCATTCACTTGAGGGGGGGGCAGGATTTGGGGGGACCCTTGTTAAGTCTGGCTTCCAGATTCTGCTAAGACCCCCACCCGCAGACCCCGACAACCACAGCCCAGGGTTGTCGGGAAGAGGCCCTTGTCCCCATCAAAGCACCCTCCCCATGTTGAGTTTAAGTGGCCTAGTATGGTTCAGGAGGGGGGTCACTCGCTTGCCCCCCCTTCCTGGCCTGCCAGGCTGCATGCTCGGATAAGGGTCTGGTATGGATTTAGGGGGGCCCCCATGCTATTTTTTAAAATTTTTGCATGGAGTACCCCTTAAAATCTACTCCAAACCCAAAGGGCCTGATTTTTTTCTTAATTCTGTCATGGGTTTCCCCTTAATATCCATACCAGACCCAAAGGGTCCCCCTCCCCCACATTGTTTCTTCCCTTTTTTTTTTCATTTACAATCTTATTTTTTACAATGATTTTTATAAATGCTTGCCGACCACCGCACGAACATTTACGTTGGCAGAATGGCACGGACAGGCAAATGGGCGTACAGGTACGTCCCTTTAAATTTGCCACCGTGTGGGCGCGTGCGCACCGCCAGCGGCGTGTGCGCAACCCTGCCTCGAGCTCCATGAATGTGATCGTGGGTCCCGCAGGCTCAATGTCCGCGGGGATCGTCGGAGAGGAAGAACGGGGAAATGCTGACGTATACAAGCATTACCCCATTCTGCCTAATGACACTGATCACAGCTCCCTGTAATCGGGAACGGTGATTAGTGTTGTGTCACACGTAGCCCATCCCCCCTACAGTTAGAATCACTCCCTAGGACACACTTAACCCCTGCAGTGCCCCCTCCTGGTTAACCCCTTCACTGCCAGTCACATTTACACAGTAATCATTGCATTTTTTAATTGCACTAATCGCTGTATAAATGTGAATGGTCCCAAAATAGCGTCAAAAGTGTCCGATCTCTCCGCCATAATGTCGCAGTCATGATAAAAATCACAGAACGCCGCCATTACTAGTAAAAAATATATCTAAAAATAAAAATGCCATAAAACGATCTCCTATTTTGTAGACGCTATAACTTTTGCGCAAACCAATCAATAAACGCTTATTGCGATTTTTTTTTTTTTTTACCAAAAATATGTAGAAGAATACGTATTGGCCTAAACTGAGGAAGAAAATGTTTTTTTTCTTTGATTTTTCGGGATATTTATAATAGCAAAAGTAAAAAATAATGCGTTTTTTTTCAAAATTGTCGCTCTTTTTTTGTTTATAGAGCAAAAAATAAAAACCGCAGAGGTGATCAAATACCACCAAAAGAAAGCTCTATTTGTGGGGAAAAAAGGACATCAATTTTGTTTAGGAGCCACTTTGCACGGCCGCGCAATTGTCAGTTAAAGCGAGGCAGTGCCGAATCGCAAAAAGTGCTCTGGTCTTTGGCTAGCCAAATGGTCTTGGGCTTAAGTGGTTAAATTCAGCTTTCAATGGGGAAGCCTTAACCACCTATTGACTGTGCGCTCGGTGGGTGAACATCCCGCTAAGTGCCCAGAAAGTTTGGATGTTAGGTGATTACCTGAATGGGCGATGTTCAGGCCAAATTTATGCTTGACCCATCCCTAGTGGTGCCTGACCACTTTAATCCCTCACAGTTACTCTTGCTGAGCGCAGGAATGGGCCCTGCTTTTGAAAATGTGAAAAATTTACATGCGCCTGTCGAACAGGTGCAGAAAAATTGGGCCTTGGGTGTTGGTGGTGTCCTAAACCAAAAACATTGTTGGAAGCTAGCATAATCAAGATTCAGGAATAGGATAGGCAGCATAGGCAGTCTTCGAGGGATCCCAGATCCCTACCAAATTCAATCAGTTACATCAGCATCAGTAAGGATCCCTCTCCTTGATACCACTTTTGCAGGCTTTGCAGAATCAAGGAGTCCATGTAGCGTAAGTTTGAGGAGGCATGACATTCTGAGTCCTCTAGGTCACTAAGGATCACATTGTCAGGGACTACCTCCTCCCAGCCACGTACAACTCCTGGGATTTCTGGGGACTGAAAACCATCCCTTGAAGACTGCTGTATGTTATCCTCTACATCAATTCTGCCACAATCCTCCTCCTTTTCCTCCTGCTGTTCTGCCTCAAGTGCCCTGTCCATGATTCCACGAAGCATGTGCTCCAGCAGGAAGACTAGAGGGATAGTGTCACTGATGCATGCATTGTCGCGGCTCACCATCCTTGTGGCCTCCTCTAATGGTGACAGGACAGTGCATGCATCCTTTATCAGCAGCCACTGGCATTGCGAAAAGATGGCACTGTCCGGGTGCCATACTCACACAGGTACTCATTGATGGCCCTCTGCTGCGTGTGCAGTCACTGCAACATTGCTAATGTTGAGTTCCACCTGGTGGGCATTTCACAAAGGAAGGAGAAGAGGAAGGGATGGAGCAGACGTTGCAGAATCACCACCAGCTTTTTGGAGGTGTGGTGGCGGAACAAGCTCCAGCACTAAACCCTGTCCTGCATCCTTCCTAGCTGCCAGAAGTTACCCAGTGCGCTATGAAGGAAATGTAAGGTCCCTGACCATGCCTGCTGGAGCACATGTCAGCAGTAACCTTGCTGCTGACCGCCTTGTCCAACAAGGCCAAAACATTGCCTTCCACATGATGGTACAGAGCTGGAATGGCCTTACGTGAAAAGAAATGTATTTTTGGAAAATGCCACTGTGGTACAGCACATTCTGCAAATTCACGTAAGGGGGCAGTCTACCAGATGAAAAGGCAGCAGTTGTAGTGCTAGCAATGTGGCCAATCTAGCATTTAGATGCTAAGTATGTGGGTGGCTGGGACGGTATTTTTTTATGGCTCAGCAACTGGGGTAGTGAAATTTGCCTTGTGACATTAACAGGTGGTGTACTGCTAGCAGATTGGGCGCAAGTATCTGTGGCACCCATTGCTATACCATCATCCTTCACAGTGGAGGTTTTTGAGAGGACTATAGGTATAGTAGGGGTAGAGATCCCACATAAGGAGCAAGGAGAAGTCTGCATTGTTTTTATGATGTGGGTCTTTCAGGTGCTGTTGCCAATGGACTGCACGGCAGGTCGCCATATGTCTTGTCAAGCATGTGGTGCCGAAGCTGCTGGTGTTCTGGCCCATGCTTGATCCACTTCAGACAGAGATTGCAAACAGCAATACTGCACTCTGTTGAAAAAAGCCCACACCAATTAACTTTTTGAAGTCAGCGGGCAGTCAGCAGTCATCTGTGGAGCTCTGTGGTGTGATGCAATAGTGTGGCTGCCCTTAAGTCGACCCCTGGAGGACATCCTGCCTTGTTGGAGTTGTGCCTCCTCCTCCTCACTTTCCTCCTCTGTTCTCTCAGGCACCCAAGTACAGTCAGTGACCTCATCATTAGAGGAATGCCTCACTTTAATAGATGACTGGATGACCATCAGCTCCCTCAAACTTAACGGTTCAAAAACAGATCTTCTTCTCCTACACGCTGACAAAAATTCCAAAATTAAGACTCCGTGGACACCTCCCACCATCCTCGGACAGACCATCTCTCCAAGCATCAAAGCCAAGAGTCTCAGAGTCATATTTGACTCAGAAATGACAATGGATGCTTAAATAGGATCAGTAGTTAGCGGATCCCACCATCTCCTGCGCCTGCTACGTAGACTAATCCCCTTCATCCCAGAAGAGGACAAAGCGGCAGTTGTGGGAACAATCATCAATTCCCGACTTGACTATGCAAATTCGCTCTACGTAGGACTACCCCAATATCAGCTTGCACACTTACAACTCATCCAAAGAAGAAAAATATTACAGCGCACACATGCAAAAAAACATTCACCTTCAGCAAGGCTAATTAAAAACACCTAAACATTCTCAAAAAGACATTTTCAAAAATATGGGGATTTGGTCACACCATATTGCTATATGGTGCTAAGCCCACTTACTGCGACAAAGTACCCCATGATTAGTGGGTCCTACACTTTCCATAGATTTGTGAGATCCTGCTTCTCTGAACCATGAGAGCTACACACTTCTAAATGGGAGAATTTAAAGGTCTCCACCTATGACACAAGTGGATGCTAATGAGAGGTACTTAATGAGGGACTAGGGTGCTCCTATCCCAAAAGGATTTGGTCAGAATCCATACAATACACAAACAAGATATTTGGGGGGCACACCTTCACATTAAAGCTGGTGCAGCCATAAGACCATACAATAGAAGAAAAATATTACAGCGCACACATGCAAAAAAACATTCACCTCCAGCAAGGCTAATTAAAAACACCTAAACATTCTCAAAAAGACATTTTCAAAAATACGAGGATTTGGTCACACCATATTGCTATATGGTGCTAAGCCCACTTACTGCGACAAAGTACCCCATGATTAGTGGGTCCTACACTTTCCATACAACTCATCCAAAACATGGCGGCAAGACTGTTAACAGGAAAAAAACCCTGGGAATCTATTTCCCCATCCCTAAAGTGCCTACACTGGCTAACCGTAAAGAATCGGATCACATTCAAGACCCTCTGCCTCACCCACAAATGCATACAAGGAAACGCTCCGCTATATCTCCAGGAGAAAATAAAACACTACACACCTAATCGCAGTCTTCGATCAGCTAATCAATACCTCCTCATCATTCCCAAATACCGCTACAAAGCAAAGGGAGAACGAAGACCCACATCCGCATGGAAGAAAACCATCAGGCCTTCAGGAAAAAACTAAAGACCTTCCTTTTCTAAGAAGCTGGCAACAGAGAACGCATTCTAGCGCCTTGAGGCGATTCAGTTCGCATATGCAGCGCTCTACAAATCTTTCATTCATTCATTCATTCATCATCCCCTTCCTCCTTGTCACTGGAGCAAACTTGGCAGTATGCTGCAGCTTGAGGAACATGACTACAGTTTCTTGTCGGTCATTGGCACCCTCTCTCTCTAGGCTCACATTACTCCATTTCTCAACCTGAGAACCAACATCAGAGCATTCAAATTGTTGCGCATCCTCCAGCAGCATGTAAATGACACTATGATCAAATAATTTAGGTGACTCCACCGTGCATGATGGTGGGGATAGGAAGGAGTAGCTGTGGACAAGGAGCCTGTGGAATAGGCCGCTTTTGCGGTGGAAGGCAAACTAGTATGAGCCTAGGTGCAGAGCTCCTCAGTGATCAAGACCTACAGTTTGTGTCTGACCTGATGCAGGCTGTCTGTCAAAAATACAGATGACACATATAGTGAATAACCCTTACCACCCACAAATAAATGAACTGTGCAAGTACTTCATTATGATCTTAAAACTGATGCCTAAGGATTCCCCAAGCATTTGACCATTTGAGTTCCTGTACGGAAGGTAAGTGAGAGGACCTTTAGACCAAATCTGAGATACTTGGAAGGGCAGGGTTGATGGCCCTGAGGTTTATTTGATGGATCATGTACTAAGGTTATGGGACACAATGGAGACACTGATTGGAATAGTACGACTGTACTATACTATGTACTAGAGAGCACAAGTGCAACTTGGGAAAGAAGGTGTATGTTCTACTCCCTGTGCAAAAAAACAAACTGCAGGCAGCGATGAAGGGGCCATATCCAATCACAAAGGGCCTGAATGATGTTGATTGTGTGATAAGTTTGAGAGAAGGAGGTAGAAGACAGAAAGCATCTAATAGAAAAAATGCCTAAAACACATACTATAAAAACAGCATACAATATGTAATGCCAGTATGCAGCTATCCTGACCAGGAAAAGACTGACCCGCTGTTAGACCTGTTAGCTGACACTTGGGAGTTGGGGACAGACCTCAAGACCAATTCACAACTTTTTTCTACCCAAGAAACTCAGCCCCTGGAAAATGCTTGTGTCACATGGTGACCATCTTACAGCTAAACCAAGGATGGTGCATCTTGCAGTCTACAAAGTGGACACAGGAACGTTCCCTCCCATCAATCTCTTTACTGCATTTAGCAGTAATTCAGAAGTACCATAGTCCCTGGTCATCACCAGTAGTCCTGGTCCCTAAAAAAAAAGATTAGACAACCAAGCTTTGTGTGAACTACAGGAAGCTGGATGTCATCACTGCTGCTGATGCCTACCCCGTCCTCAGTGTAAATAGGTTACATAGTACATAGTAGGTGAGGTTGAAAAAAGACACAAGTCGATCAACCTATTTGTGTGATTATATGTCAATATTACATTGTATATCCCTGTATATTATGGTCGTTCAGGTGCTTATCTAAATCTAAAAGTTTTTTGAAACTATCGATGCTCCCAGCTGAAACCACCGCCTGTGAAAGGGAATTCCACATCCTTGCCACTCTTACAGTAAAGAACCCTCTATGCGGTTTAAGGTTAATCTAATTTCTTCTAATTTTAATGAGTGGCCACGTGTCTTATTAAACTCCCTTCTGCGGAAAAGTTTTATCACTATTGTGGGGTCACCAGTGTGGTATTTGTAAATTGAAATCATATCCCCTCTCAGGTGTCTTTTCTCCAGAGAGAATACGTTCAGTGCTCGTAACCTTTCTTCAAAACTAATATCCTCCAGTCCCTTTATTAGTTTTGTTGCCCTTCTCTGTACTCGCTCCATTTCCAGCACATCCTTCCTGACAACTGGTGCCCAGAACTGGACACCATACTGCAGGTGAGGCCGGAGTCTTGTAGAGTGGGAGAATTATCGCTTTATCTCTTGAGTTAATCCCCCTTTTAATGCATGCCAATATTCTGTTTGCTTTGTTAGCAGCAGCTTGGCATTGCATGCCATTGCTGAGCCTGTCATCTATTGGGATCCCCAGGTCCTTTTCCATCCTAGATTCCAACAGAGGTTCTCCCCCTAGTGAGTAGATTGCATTCATATTTTTGCCACCCAAATGCATTATTTTACATTTTTCCACATTAAACCTCATTTGCCATGTAGTTGCCCACCTAATTAATTTGTTCAGATCTTCTTGCAAGGTTTCCACATCCTGCGGAGAAGTTATTGCCCTGCTTAGCTTAGTATTGTCTACAAATACAGAGATTAAACTGTTTATCCCATCCTCCAGGTCGTTTATGAACAAATTAAATAGGATTAGTCCCAGCACAGACCCCTGGGGGACCCCACTTTCCACCCCTGACCATTACGAGTACTCCCCATTTATCACTACCCTCTGAACTCGCCCTTGTAGCCAGTTTTCAATCCATGTACTCGCCCTATGATCCATGCCAATGGACCTTACTTTGTACAGTAAACGTTTATAGGGAACTGTGTCAAATGCTTTTGCAAAATCCAGATACACCACGTCTACGGGCCTTCCTTTATCTAGATATCAGCTCACCTCCTCATAGAAACTTAATAGATTGGTTTGGAAAGAACAATTCTTCATGAATCCATGCTGATTACTACTAATGATACCGTTTTGTTTACTGAAATCTTGTATATAGTCCCGTATCATCCCCTCCAGGAGCTTGCATACTATTGATGTTAGGCTAACTGGTCTGTAATTCCCAGGAATGTATTTTGTCCCTTTTTTAAATATTGGTGCTACATTGGCTTTTCTCCAATCAGCTGGCACCCTTCCCAGCAGTAGACTGTCATTAAAAATTAGGAACAATGGTCTGGCAATTACTTGACTGAGTTACCAAAGGACCCTCAGGTGCAACCCATCTGGTCCCGAGTCTTATTAATGTTAAGTTTTCCAAGTCTATCTCTAATTCTTCCCTCTGTTAGCCATGAGAGCGCTTCCTGTGATGTGTCATGAGGATAAACACTGCAGTTTTGGTTACTGAAACCCGATTCCTTCCTAAAGACTGAGGAGAACAATAAATTCAATACCTTCGCCATCTCCCCATCCTTTGTAACCAGATTTCCTTCCTCATTCTTTATGGGGCCAATATGGTCTCTCCTCCCTTTTTTTACTGTGTATATACTTAAAGAATTTATTGGGATATTTTTTGCTCTCCTCTGCTATGTGTCTTTCGTGTTCTATCTTAGCCGCCCTAATTGCACCCTTACATTTCTTGCATTCTTTGTAAAGTCTGAATGCTGATGATGATTTCTCAGCCTTGTATTTTTTGAAGGCCTTCTCCATTGCTTTTATATGCAGTTAAAAGCAATGGAGTTAGGCAATCCAGGATTTTTGTTTGCTCTTTTAAATCTATTTCCCAATGGGATGCACTGACTCATGCCCTAATTTAATATGCTCTTAAAGCAAACCCATCTCTCTTCCGTGTTCTTTGTTCCTAAGATTCTATCCAAATTGATATCTTCTAGAAAGGTTCGTAGTTTAGGGAAGTTGGCTCTTTTGAAATTCAGTGTCCTTGTATTCCTCTTATGTTTCCTATTTGTGTGATTTATACTGAAGCTAATTGACCTGTGATCGCTGTTTCCTAAATTGCCCCTTATTTCCACATCCGTGAAGAGGTCTGTATTGTTGGTAATCAGTAGGTCTAGTAATGCTTTGTTTCTAGTTGGTGCGTCTACCATCTGACCCATGAAATTGTCCTGCAAGACATTTAGGAACTGGCGAGCCTTAGACGAATGTGCATTTCCTTCCGCCCAGTTTATGTCTGGATAATTAAATTCCCCCATTATGATGACACTTCCCATCCTTACTGCTTATCCAAATTGTAATAGGAGGTCCGTCTCCCCCTCCTCCCTCAGGTTAGGGGGCCTAAAGCATACTCCCAGTATTATTTTCCCCTTAGTTTCATCCCTTTGGAGCTCTACCCATAAGGATTCCACCTCCTCCCTAGCACCCTTAGGAATGTCATCTCTCACATTCACATATTATTCTTGATATACAGGCATACCCCTCCCCCTTTTTTACCCTCTCTATCCCTGTGATAAAGGGAATACCCTTGAATGGTTGTTAGCCAATCATGAGAGCTGTTGAACCAAGTCTCTGAAATTCCCACAAAATCTAAATCCTCCTCAGTTCTCCCATCTTGTCCGTTATACTCCTGACATTGGTGAACATGCCACGTAGTTTAGACCGGTCGCATACTGTCCTCTTATTGGGTGTTCCAAGATTGCAAATAGGACTTGTTACTTTACTTACCTTGGGTTTGTGTGCTTTAGTCAACCTACCACTAATGCCCACAATACTACCCTCTGGAATATGTTCCGCGCTGACTATCTCTACCCCTGAACTCTCCCCCCTGTCGTCTAGTTTAAAAGCCCCTCTAACATTTTGGCCATCTTCACTGCCAGCAGATATACACCCTCCTCATTTAGGTGCAGTCCGTCCCTTCTATAGAACTAGCGACCGACTGAGAAGTTGGTCCAGTTGTCCAGGAACCCAAACCCCTCCTTACTACTCCAGCTCCTCAGCCACTTGTTTACGTCCCTAATCTCCCTCTGCCTTTCTGATGTGGCTCAATGTACCGGTAGTATTCCTGAGAATACTACCTTGGAGGTCCTTTTCCTTAATTTAGCTCCTAAGTCCCTAAAATCGTTCTTTAGGGCATTCCATCTGTCTCTGACTTTGTCATTGGTGCCAATGTGCACCATGACAGCCGGGTCTTCCCCAGCCCCTCCCAGTAATCTCTCCACCAGATCCGTGATCCGCCTGGTAGACAGCATACAGTTTGGCGCTTCAGGTCAAAGATTGCCCTCTCTGTCCTTCTAAGAATTGAGTCCCCTACCACCAGAATTTGTCTTTCCTTTCCCTTCGCTTCCCCCCCACTCTCACTGGAGGAGTTCTTCCCCTGGAAGCTAGGGGAGACCAGCAGTGCTGGTCCCTGACTGGTTTCACCAATGTCACTCAATGGAGTGTACTTATTGGGATGTTCCAGCCAAGATCGGCCTCCCTGGCCCTCTCCCCTCTATCCTTCTTGACTGTCACCCATCTACTCTTTTCTAGTGCCTGGACCTCTTTGTCTCCACCCGCCTCTGTGCTGGCCCCTGCCAGCACCTGCTGGGTACGTTCCCGGCTCTCCTTTAGTATGGAGGGACTTCTCAGTGCTGACAGTTGCTTCCCTAGATCCAGAACCTGGGCTTCAAGCGAAAGAATATGCTTACATTTTGCACAGCAGTATCAGCTCTCAATCAGATGATCAAGGAACGCATACATGCCGCAAGATGTACACTGAGTCTCCACACCCGCCGGGGATCGTACCCACTAATTTAATGAGGATTGGGGATTATATCCTGTCCAAATTAACAACTAGCTTCCTGACACTAATACTTAACACTCATCAATACACGGGTACTCAACAATACAATACACAGGTACTCACAGTCCACGTGCACTCGCAGCCCAAGTGTACTCGCAGTCCACGTGCACTCACAGCCCATGTGTACTCGTATTCCACATGCACTTGCAGCCCAAGTGTACTCGCAGTCCACATGCACTCACACCCCACGTGTACTCGCATTCCACATGCACTCGCAGCCCACGTGTACTCGCAGTCCACATGCACTAGAAGTCCACATGCACTCGCAGCCTACATGCACTCACCGTCCACGTGCACTCGCAGCCCATGTGTACTCACAGTCCACATGCACCCACAGCCCACGTGCACTCGCAGTGTACATGCACTCGCAGCCCACATGCACTCACAGTCCATGTGCACCCATGTACTCACTGCCCACGTGCACACACAATATTTAGGCATTCCCAGTACTCAGGTAAACACAATACTTAGGTACACACAGTACTCAGGTACACGCAATACTCCGATTAGTCACAGTACTCAATACACAGTGTCCCCTCTACACAGAGTCAGTCTTTTCTGTTAGTTATGACTTCACTGCTCTGTACCTGGTAAAACGCCCCTGCAATCTGACACTTGTAGGGCTTGTCAGTACCTACAGTCTCCCAGTCTCCCCCGGTCAGCCTGCCTGTTCCTGCTCACTCCGCTCCCCTGTCTGCCTGTCACTCTCCTCGCGTTCCCCCTGTACTGTCCTCCCGCTCCCGATGGTCCGTGACCGCCGCTGCTCTCAGTCCCCTTGTCACCCGCCGCCTCTTCTCCTGTCTGGGGGGGGGTTCAGTCCTTTCCACACTCATACACCCAAGCAGTCACACACACAGACAACACACTCTGTTCCCGGACACTACGCTGCTCCGCTCCACTCTGCTCAGCTCCTCTTCCCTTCTGCTGATTTGGATTTTTGTGCCAACAGCAACAGGTTGTTAGTCAAGCTGTCGGCCGCCCACTTTCTAATAATCACAGTCCTGATCAGAGTCTATTGGCAAATTCTTTTAGCATCTCTTAGTTTATGGTGATGCCTTTGGGGAAAAGAATATGCCAGTCACCTTGAAGCATTCAGTCACCTACCTGAATAATATTGCAGTACTTAGCCCTACCTGGGAAGAACACCTCATGCACCACAATCCCTGGACAAACTGGCAGTAGCTAATTTTAAAGTCAAACCCATTAAGTGCCAGACTGGCATTAGAGATGTCCAGTACTTGGGACACCAGGTAGGAGGAGGCACCCTGAGACAGGGAAGATCAAGGCAATCAGGGCCCGGCCCATCTATCAAATCAAGAAGCAGGTGATGTCATCCTTGCAGACAGGAAACTTGTGTGCAAATACAGTATCTTGGCTAAACCCCTGATTAAACTAACCAAAAAGAAACTGCCAATGCTGGTGACCTGGATGTCAGAGTGTGAGAAGGCCTTCCAAGCCTTGAAGAAGGCTCCTGTGCTAGAAACTCCACATTTCAAACTTTGGTTTCTGGAGAAAAATGATGCTTCTGTCTATAGCTTACATGAACTCCTTAGCCAGGTGGATCAGTCAGGAAAGTAACATCCCATTCTCTACCTGAGGAGGATACTACTCTATAAGGAATTAGCATATGCTACCATCGAGAAGGAGTGTCTTGCGATCATGCGGGTGCTGCAGAACCTGCAATACCAGTATAGCCACAGCTTCAGTGATCACTGACCATAATCCTCTTAGCTGGGTAAGCCGTGTTGCTGGAGAGAACAGCAAGTTAAATTGAAGCATGATTCTCCAGCAATACACTTTCACCACAAATGTTTACTGTATGTAGCCCCCTGTTCCTAAAAATGGGAATATAGTGTAAATTTAGTTTTTGGCTGAGCTGTAAACAGCTCAGATTTGATTGTATATTTTTTTTGGTTCTGTTTTAAACTTAAAGTGGTTGTAAACCCTTACAGACCACTTTTACCTACAGGTAAGCCTAGATTAAGGCTTACCTGTAGGTGCAAGAAATATCTCCTAAACCATGGTTTAGGACAGGGATATGCAATTAGCGGACCTTCAGCTGTTGCAGAACTACAAGTCCCATGAGCCATAGCAAGACTCTGACAGTCACAAGCATAACACCCAGAGGCAGAGGCATGATGGGACTTGTAGTTTTGCAACAGCTGGAGGTCTGCTGATTGCATATCCCTGGTTTAGGAGATATTTCCAAAAGACAGGCAGGCACACTGAGCGGGCCATCTCTAACGGCGATCATGCCATTAGTGGCGGCACCAGCGTGCATGCGCGGGAGTGACGTCATCGCGGCTCCGGCCAATCACAGCCAATACCTGGAAAGAAGATGGGCGTTTCGTAGGAGAAGGGACAGCGGTGACATCGCAGGCTCCCTTGTCAGGTAAGGGACACATAATGGGCTACTATGCGATGCATAGTAGCCCATTATGCTTTACCTTTGCAGGGAAACAAAGAGGAAGTAAACTCATCAGGGTTTACTTCCTCTTTAACTAAGTTGTGCATTTCTCACTATTGCCAGTAGGTGTCACTGGTACCACAGGCCAGTATGAGAATTACAACTAGGTTGAGCTATGTAATTAATATTCTTTCTCCAGGACAGCCAGTATGAGGTTCCTGGCCACTGTGCATTCTGGCAAAGAGGTATTTATTGGGCAGAGCCATGTGCTCTTGGATCAGTCATTACCTCGGGGCCCTCCTGTCCTGTGTGTTGAGTGTGTTGCTACAAGTTCTGCAAGTAGGCCCAGAAGCCTGTCTGGGGCCTACTAATCCTGCTCTGATCCTTAGGCTGTCTTGCCTGTGTGGAAGAAGCCGAGCCAAGCTGGGGAGATCCAGGGGAGGACCCTTACTGGAGAGAGCCAGGATGAAGGCTGGTCTCTCAGGAGGGCCTGGTGAGTCGCTTGGAGGACGCACCCATACCTTTAACTACTCTTATGCCCTGTACACATGGTCGGATTTTCCGACGGAAAATGTGCGATCGGAGCTTGTTGTCGGAAATTCCGACCATGTGTGGGCTCCATCGGACTTTTTCCATCGGATTTTACGACACACAAAGTTTGAGAGCAGGCTATAAAATTTTCTGACAACAAAATCCGATCGCGTCAATTCCAACCGTGTGTGGACAATTCCGACGCACAAAGTGCCACGCATGCTCAGAAGAAATTCCGAGACGGAACTGCTCAGTCTGGTTAAATTATCGTTCGGAATGGATATAGCACTTTTTGCACGGTGCAATGTTTGAAATTGTTTAATTGTTCTTCTTTATACTAATACTAGAAGAACAAAGTTGTTTTGCTGCTCATATTCACACAGACTTCTCACAAACGTATTTCTTTATTATTTATCGTGATTTCATCAATATAATATTTTGATTTGTCACATCTACCAAAAAAATTATCAATGTTTAATTTTTTGGTTTGTATTTTTTTCAAGCCTGATCTTTTTTTTTTTTTTACCAGAATATTTTTGGGTGTGTTTTGTGTGTCAAGTTACCACAACACCATTATTATCTTGTATTATTTAATCTCAAGGAGATTGTTTGGTGTTGGTGTCTCTTGTTAATTTCACATTGTATTTTAGAAATGTACCTGCCTCCTCACAAACAAACTGTCCTTTTTGAAGGAAAACACACAAAGGCGAGTATAATTGAAACACAAATTCCTTTATTAAGGGCTCACAACCAAACAAAGAGGAAGGCAACGCTGGATAAACAGCAGAGATTGGCGAAACCTTTGACCCCCAGGGCACACATCAATTATTTGACTGCAAAATTGGTGGCCTGAGGAGCCCATATCTAAGGGAGTTCAATCTGGTCCAGAAGTCCAAGAGATCATGAAAGCTGCAGATGACATGTATTGTCCCCAGGCTGTGGTCATACAAGAGCCTGCATCTCTTGCCAGACCAGACTGAACCCAGGCCATCACTCTCTGGTCTTCCTTACACACTTCCTTCCCAGCTGTGGCTCTGGTATTGGAGGTGTGGCAGGAGGAGGAGTAGGACCTGGAGGAGGAGGACCTGGAGGAGGAGGACCATGGGTGAGCTGACAAATGTGGCTTTCGCATGTGAGTTGGCCCCTCAACCCCTTCTGTAGAGCTTCTAAAATGACACACTCACATAAGAGGCGTTGGCCCTCCTCCATTTGCAGCATTTTGCAGGCTATTATGGCAGCAAAATCCTCTTCCACACTGTGGGGTGTTCTGAGGGCCTCAGTAGCCTTCCAAAATAGGCCAATTGCTGCCTCCTCCAGGTTACTCCTCTTCCTGCCACTTTGTCTTTGAAGGCGGAGGGGAGGGACCTGACTATCGGGCAGCCTGCTTGGCCCGGCCACCTCCTGGCTGAGACTTTCCTGTGTGTGAAAAAGGGACATGGTTTTAGTTTGTGGTTCATCAATAACAATCAGAAATTATTACTCCAAACTAACATAGATTTAACATCATTAATTTGACAACCAGAAATATTTAGAAGAATGCTATACCTGGCTCAAGCTGGCCTCCTCCACATGTTGCTGCCTGGAAGGCCCAGGTTGGACGTCAGAAGCCTCAGCTGGGGGTGAAGGAAGCATGGAAGGAAGAGTGGAGAGTGCTGGCCTGGGTTCAGTCTGACCTGCAGAAAATGCAGTCTGTCATAGTACCACAGCCTGGGGACATAAATGTCATCTGCTGCTCCTGATCTCAGGGAATCCTGGACCTTCTTGTGCTCCCTTAGATAAGTGCTCCTCATGCCACCAATTAGGATCTTCAAATAGGTGATGTCTGCCGTGGGGATCACCGGCTTCACAATTTCCAGCAATTTATCCAGCACTGCTTTCCTCTTTGTTTGGTTCTTATAATCAGGGTGGTTCACCTGCCACAGACAATGCAGCTCCCTGAACATATCTATGAATATGCATATAAAATCCTGATTCTTCAAGATATCCATTTGCACTGCAAGACACAACACAAGACAAACCCTAATGTCTGTCTAAAGTCTCCTAATCTTGTCCCAATAATGGCCTCAATCTAGAAGCAGTATAGACCCAATTTTAAATCTTACCTTCGCTATCACGATCGGCGCCTCTGATACTCCTTCCTCCGCTCACAGATCATACATACTACGCATGCATGTTACGCTTTATATACACTGCGCATGCGTGAAACTCCGCCCGCCCCTGACGTTCTTTTTAGTCTATTTCCCGCCCCTTCTCGTTCGGTGAAGTGGGGGAAGAGCACATGGCGGAAACACAGCAGGTGCGTGCTAATTACAGCAAAGAGGAGGAGGAAAGCCCGGAGCCAGAAACGTCCCGATCCCAAAAGAGACGATTTAAGGCCTCAAATATGTCCTTTGGGGAGATGTTGCAGATGGTGGACATCCTGAAGAGGGCCGACTATGACGGGAAGTATGGACCTTACCCCAACCCCAATGTCAGAAAGGCCAAGATCATGGCGAAAGTTGTCAAGAGTGTGCATAAGAATTTTGGGGTACGTCGATCAAAAGATCAACTGAGGAAGTGGTGGTCGGACCTCAAATTAAGGGAGCACAAGCAGTACAGAAGGATCAGGAGAGTGCTGCAAAAAAGTAAGTAGTTGTGCTGTGTTCCTATTCTTTATTTTCTAACGTTCGTGCTGCTCCATGTGCTTTTCTTTACTGTTGTACAGTTTAAAATGGCAACTTTCATGTTCATGGGCACATTATTCGTTCGTATGAAACATTGTTCGTTCGGCATAGAAAACACCATGTTTTGGACATATGCATTTGAATACATTTTTGCTAGCCTACTTCCCTTCAAATAATTTTGTTGTCTAGATGGGTTGTTAACTAGAATGAAATGCAAACTAGATTCTGTGTAAGGAGAGGACACTCAGCAGCTGTTTAGACATCTGGACGCTGGAGCACTAGTGTGGGACACAAGAACACCCTTTTTATTAGGGGCCCCACACAGGTGCTCCAGTGTATACTATAGGGGTTTCTCCATCTGTGAAGCTTGTACAAAACAGGTAAGTATTCAAGCTTGACAAAGTGACAAAAATAATTCTTCAGCTTGGAACTCTGCCAAAACAGACAATTGTACCCCACTTCCAAGCAATGTTTCATGTTCCTATTTCTGCCATCAAATATCTATGTGCTAAGTATACCTATTTTTTTTACATAGGGGAGAAAAGACTCGGAGGACACCACTCATCAGAGGAGAACACAGACCCCCCACCTCATGAAGAAGTGGAAATCCACCAAACCTAACAGGAGGAGGAGGAGGGAGACGTGGTGGAAATAGTCACCACAACAGGTGAGTGTCTGCGACCACAGGCTCAGGTAAGAGATGTATGCCTGCATATTTATAATACATGGTGTGTTTTTTTTTTATATTTTTAGGTGATCGTGATGTTGTGGATGAAGGACATTTCACCAGTGAGAGTGCCCAGATCCTGATCAGTGAGATCATGGGGTGTAATAGGGACTTGGAAAACATCCAGGAAAACATCAATGATGTTAAAACCAAAATGAAGAACATCACTGATGTTTTAGGGAGAGTTTAAAACACCTCCAAATCCCTTACTTTTTTTTGGTTTTTTGAATTGAAAAATTTTTCAGATTTTTGGACATATTTGAGAAAAGCCAAATTTTGAAGATGCACACAGTGAGTCAACATGTGCTATCTGCCATCACAGGAGAGTAGCTGAGAGGAAGGGGTTGCACCGACAAAACACATCCCTTGATCCCCCGTGATGACAGCTAGCACATGTTGACATTCGTCAATTTGTGTGCATCTTCAAAATTTGGCTTTTCCAGGGGTGACTTCACCCCATCTGAACGCAATATCAAACAAAGTTTATAAATACTCATGTCTGATATTGTCTTCAATTTCTAACAAAGTTGAACTTTGTAAGTTCCAGATTTGTGTATTTCTTGTTGCTTTTAAACATGCCTGTTTTACCTTAAATGGACATTTCTATTTTTATTAATGTGACCCAAAAATTGTTATACAACAAACATGTTGGTTTGTTTTAAAAGCCTTTTCAAAATGCACATGTGATTGTGCTGGTATTAAAAAGATTGATAATCAAGAATGTGTGGATTATTGTTTCAATGCTCCAAAACTTTTGTTGTGTTCAAATTGGTGTTTTCTGTGACAATGGTGCTTATTTCCTAAGGGCAAATCCACTTTGCACTACGAGTGCAGTTTCAGTGCAGTCTCAAGTGCACTTGTAGTGCAAAGTGTATTTTCCTTTAGTAAATAACACCCAACAGTGCTTTCTAATGTTACACAATCATGCCATTTTCAGGACTACCCACATTTCAGTCAGGGTCAGCTAAAAGGAACACAAGCAGTAAATGTCAGCAAATATTTTAGTAGTTAAAATTAGTTTTTTATTTAAAAAAGGTCTCAGATATTGTCTGGTATATTGATGGCCCCCCTACCCGCAAAGTATTCAAGGTATCTTAGACGGACCTCGCGGGCACTCAGGGGGGGCAAGCCAGGACGGCCAGCTTCAAGCGTCATCAGGGTTGGTTCATTTACATGAATTCCGGCCTCAGGCCCAACTGAGGCAGCATAGTTGGCACAATTTCTCCTTAAAAAGTTGTGGAGAACACAGCACGCCAGGATGATGTGATTCAGTTTATACTCCGCCATGTGTATGGGTGTAAGAAATAGGCGGAACCAGCTGGCCATGATTCCAGCCGGTAATTAAAAATCCTCTGGTCCGGGGTGAGGGTCCACATCGGGAATGACCGCATAAGTTGGTCCCCCAGCGGAAATGCTTCATCTGCAACGAAGATGAATGGGAGTCCTTCCACATTGTCTTCTGGAGGTGGCAAGTCCAAGCTGCCATTCTGGAGACGCCTGTAGAACTCCGTCTGGGCAATGACTCCACCATCTGACATCCGGCCATTCTTCCCCACGTCCATATACAGGAACTCATAAGTAGCCGACACCACCGCCAACATCACAATACTAGTGAACCCCTTATAATTATAATAGTATGACCCCGAGTTGGGTGGTGGGACGATGTAGACGTGTTTCCCATCAATTGCTCCTCCGCAGTTAGGAAAGTCCCACCGATGGGCAAAGTGGGAGGCCACAGTCTGCCATTCCTGTGGGTTGGAAGGAAACTGTGAAGTCAAACAAGAAAAATAAATTAACCGTTTTGAACATAAACAGGGAAAGCAGATTAGACACAAACATTCTCGCCCAACCTCAGTATAACATTTATTTTAGGGCGTATTTAAAGGCAAAGGTATAAGGTCCACCTATCAGATCCCCCCCCCCCATGGGCCATTTGTAAAATTTTATTGGGGGGATGTTTTGGACATGTAATCCCCTCCACTTCATTGAGAGATGAATGCCTAAATAATGTGTATTACTTTGGTCAGCCCCTCCTTACTTTACACTATTGGCAGCCGACTGGACAGGTAAGAAGTGTCATAATACAAAGATATAAATACACACTGTACACATTTTAGCACATTTTTACATTCTGCTATTACCTATCAAGATAATAATAGGATACAAAAAGTTTAAACAGTACCATATGAAAGTATTCAGGCAGGGCCTTGCACTACATGCTTTGGGCAATTCATACATAAATCTGACCACAAAAGAGGTGGGTATAGTGTGTATGGGTTTGGCAAAGTCAGCAGATAGAGGATTGGTATCAGCTGAGTTAGCAGTTGGGGGGAGGGAGGGTTCCAAATGATTTTGGGACACCAAAAAAAAGCCTATGGCACTCTGTCTGAATTTAAAGCACAAATCACAATTTTACACATTTTAGGGGGTATTTAGGATAAAGCGCTACTATGGAGCTGACAAAATACATTGTTAAGTGACTACACAAGGTGAATATAGGGCCAGGAGAGCATGCTGGGGAGGTTAGGGAAGGAAAATATGTATGAAGGACAAAAAAAAATTAATGAAAAATCCAGCATGCATGAGGACAAAGGGGACATTCACAGCATATTACAATCATGGTAATTAGGGAATGAGGAAAGAAATACAATATATTATCAAACATTAAATACAATAAAATGTGATGTTAAAGGATAAAAATCCTACCTTAATATACTCCTTCTGCAGGACCTGAATGATGGCAGAGCAGGTCTCTGAAATAATGATCCCCAGAGCCTGGGGGGAGATGCCTGTCAAGAACTTAAGGTCTCGCAGGCTTCTCCCCGTCGCCAAGTACCGCAGGGTGGCGACGAGCCTCTGCTCCGGAGTGATGGCTTGCCAGGCATGTGACAGAACTGGTCACGCTGGAGCAACCAATTTTTGGTCCATGAACTCCTCCCCACTCCCCACCCTGTTCATGGACTGGGCTTGTGTCAAGGTAAGGACCCCAACACCAAGCCCCCACACAGCACGAACTCTACGAGGAGTAGGTATACGCAACATGGCTAGAAAACGGTCGGCTGCTCAGAACGAAGTAACAGAACGCACTGAAGAACAGCAAGGCCTGTGAAGGGCAACCTGAAAATCAGTAACGAACGGACACGAACACAATGACAAGTCAATTGTATTCGCTGCACCCACTAAAGACCAGATACACACCCACAAGCACAAACTGAACAGCAGAAAACGATCTGAAAACCACGAGTCTGAAAAAGCACGAATCGTCTCTCACCAAACTTTTACTAACATGAGATTAGCAAAAGGAGCCCAAAGGGTGCCGCGCTTGGTTCTGAACTGCCCTTTTATAGTCTTGTCGTACGTGGCGTACGTGACCGCGTTCCTGGCGATCAGAAATTCCGACAACTTTGTGCGACCATGTGTATGCAAAACAAGTTTGAGCCTACATCCATTGGAAAATATCCATGGATTTTGCTGTCGGAATGTCCGATCAATGTCCGATCGTGTGTACAGGACATTACAGTGTTGCCGGATGGCTTAAAGCGGAGTTCCACACAAAAATGGAACTTCCGCTTTTCGGAACCCTCCCCCCCTCCGGTGTCACATTTGGCACCTTTCAGGGGGGAGGGGGGTGCAGATACCTGTCTAAGACAGGTATTTGCACCCACTTCCGGCATAGACTCCCATGGGAGTCTATGCCTCTTCCCATCCCCACCGCGCTGTCTGCTGGGAACACACAGCTCCCAGGAGAAAGCGGGAACCACTAGGGACGCACAGCGCGACTCGCGCCACAACGCTTCACTTCCTGATTCCCTCACCTAGGATGGTGGCGGCAGCTGCCGAGAACCGAGCGGGTTCTCGGCGTCCCCTGCCGACATCGCTGGACCCTGGGACAGGTAAGTGGCCATGTATTAAAAGTCAGCAGCTGCAGTATTTGTAGCTGCTGGCTTTTAATATTTTTTTTTTTTGGCGGTGTGGGTGAACCCCCGCTTTAAAGATTCTCACACTGTGAAGCTAAATCCTATTCTACAATCTAAATGTGGTAACTAGCTCCTGGCTGCTAAGTCTGTGAGGGAGACTTATCCAAGAGTGCTACTGGCTGCTAAGTCTGTGAGAGAGGCTTGTCCAGAATTTCTACCAGCTGCTAGGTCTGTGTGAGAGGCCTATCCAAATATTCAAGATCTGCTAAAAGAGAAAGCTGTTTTACCTTTGGATTTAAGGAGTCTGTAAGTGATCTGCAATTGGTATCTGAAACCTCCCCTAACCCTCTCTCTTACTACTTCTTCCAAGTTCCTTATTAAAGCATTACAAATATATAAAGTGACTGGCGCCCAAATTTTGTTCTAACTTCCCATTATAGCCATAGACTCAACCCTGGGGGGAATGCCTCTGGAGATACCCTCCTTGCTCCCAGTAGACCCAGGGGGCGCTACATTTTGGCACCCAATATGGGGCCTGGCGGAATAAGTTTGCTGTTGTCCCTAGCAACCAACTGCAACTCAGGAATTTCGTCATGGCACCGTGGGGATTGTGAACTGTGATCTCAAGTAAAGCCCTTTTTCCAAAATGCTGCACTAATCACTGAGGAAGAACCCGAGAGTCTCTGCTAAAGAGGGGCTCCTGGACTTTGTCACTTTCTCCAGGAAAACAGGGGCTAATAGCAAGATCCCATTTCTGACTGCATGAGCTGTGGGTGGAGTGAGAGAAGCCTGTGAGCTACGTGATCAGAAAAGCTGTCATGAACAGGTGTGACCAGAACCGTGTGATCTGCGACAGAGGACACCAAAACGTATATAAGTGAAAATATAATAATTTATTAAAAGTAAGTGAATAATATAGTACAACCACCTCCAATATGACACAGTGCAATAAACAACCACAGACAGAGACCCACAAATAACAACAGACAGATAAGTACAATAAATGGGAAATACCAGGATCATAAACAATAGCCAGGCCAGGGTCATACACAGCAGATCAGTAGATGGACAGGGGATGTTCCAGAGACATAAATGTAAGCCAGGCCAAGGTCATACACAGGGAGATCAGCAGATGGGGTATGGAACACAGGACAGGGTGAGGATGGATGGATCAGACTGCAGGCAGGGATGCAAGGTAACAGGTGGGACAGGATAGGGATCGGGACAGGGAGACAGGATCAGAAACATGGATCACAGGTTCAGGGCACAGGAACAGGTTCAGAATCAGGATCAGATCACAAGCTAGCAGGTCAGGGCGCAATGAAGAAACCAAGGCAAACATGTGAGTGCTTGCCGGGTATTTATAGGCCTGTGATTGGCCTCAAGTGACACCTGATTGTAGGAGGTACTGTCTGCTCCACACTGCCAGGATCCATCCGCTGGTGGACGCCAGTACTGTGGCCCAAAGATGACATAACATCAGCAGGGAAAAGCTCTCCTGACAGTTCCAAACTGCCAGGAGACACCTGCTGGTAGACCTCAGTACTGCATGCCAAATGACAGATATTACCAGTGGATGGAACATTTCCTGACAGTACCCCCCCTCAAAGGAGCGGCCTACGGACGCTCCAACTGGTTGTAATTGTCCATAGTCTATGGCATCAAACAGAACAACAGATGGGGGTACGTCAGGCTGGGCAACAGGCACCTCAGGGCAGACAGCGGGCACTTTAGGGCAGACAGCGGGTTCCGGGTCCTTGAGCTGGGCAACAGGCTCCGGGTCCTCGAGCTGGGCAGCAGGCTCCGGGTCCTCAAGCTGGGCAGCAGGCTCCGGGTCCTCAAGCTGGGCAGCAGGCTCCGGGTCCTCGAGCTTGGCAGCAGGCTCCGGGTCCTCGGGCTGGGCAGCAGGCTCCGGGTCCTCGAGCTGGGCAGCAGGCTCCGGGTCCTCGAGCTGGGCAGCAGGCTCTGGAACGTTAGGCCAAAGAGCGAGCACCGTAAGGGCAGGTTGGATCACAGGCACCGGCTCAGCAAGCTGGGTAACGGGCTCCGGCTCAGCGAGCTGGACACTGGGCACTGGTCCGGCAAGCCGAATAACAGGTACTGGCTTAACAGGCCGAGTGACGGACTCCGGTTTAGCAGACTGGATAACGGGCACCGGTTCAGCAGACTGGGTAACGGGCACCAGTTCAGCAGGCTGAGACACGGGCACCGAAACTTCAGGCTAAGACAAGGGCACCAAAACTTCAGGCTGAGACACGGGCACCAAAACTTCAGGCTGAGACACGGGCACCGAAACTTCAGGCTGAGACACGGGTACCAAAACTTCAGGCTGAGACACGGGCACCAAAACTTCAGGCTGAGACACGGGCACCAAAACTTCAGGCTGAGATACTAATTTCAAGACATCAGGTTGGAAGGCAGGCAACGAGACACCAGGCTGGAAAGCAAGCACCGAGACATCAGGCTGGAAGGTGGGCACATTAGACCGGGAAGCGGGCACATCAGACTGGGAAGCGGGCACATCAGACTGGGAAGCAGGCACAACGGACTGGACAGTGGGTACCGAGACATCAGACCAGGCAGCAGGTACTGGACCTTCAGACTGGGCAGCAGACACAGGCGCAACAACAGGTGCTGGCACAACAGGCTGAACAATGGGTGCATCAGACTGGATAGCAGGTACTGGAACTTCAAACCGGGCAGCCGGTACTGGAATTTAAGACTGGGCAGCAGGTACAGGTGCTGGCACAACAGGCAGAACAGCAGGTATTGGCACAACAGGCTGAACAACAGGTACATCAGACTGGGCAGTAGTCACTGGAGAGTAGGACTGGAACATGGACACTGGGATGTCAGGCACTGGGACCTCAAACTGGACAGCGGGCACAGGCATTGGTACAACAGGCTGAGTAGCAGACACTGGCACATCAAGCTGGGCAGCAGACACTGGGACATCAGGCTGGGCAGCGGACAGGAGCACCTCAGGCTGGGCAGCGGACAGGAGCACCTCAGGCTGGGCAGCAGACGGTGGCACCTCAGGCTGGGCAGCAGATGGTGGCACATCAGGCTGGGCAGCAGATGGTGGCACATCAGGCTGGGCAGCAGACAGGAACACATCAGGCTGGGCAGCAGACAGGAACACACCAGGCTGGGACACTGGCTGGATAGCAGGCAGAGATTTGGCAGAATCAAATGGGTTATCAGGTTCAGCTGGCATGCAAGCAGACTGGAGCAGGTTGGTTGGTGTGGAGGCAGGTTGGATTACTGGCAAGATCGTTTGGGTCAGAAAGAACTTCCGTTTCTTCTCTGGCTTGACTGCTGGAGATCTGTAGGTGACTGCAGGACTGTAGGTAGGAGGTGAGGCGTACTGAAGAGAAGGGCTGGGATATGACAAAGAAGAGGGAACAGTGGCCAGAGGAAGTTCTTGTGGGGAAGTTGTAGGTAGCAGAGAAGAGGCAGGCGGGTTAAAGGCAGGATAAGTGCAGCGGGTAGAGACAGAGTATTGATATTTGGTGGGAAGCAGGGTATATTGGGCTGAAACAGAGGTTGCCATGGGTGAAGGGGAAAAAGACTCCTGGGCAGGCAGGTGTCTAAAAGCAGGTCCGGGTTGTGAAGAGCTGACTGAGGCTGGAAATAATAAGTCTGAGCATGCCTGTAGTACAGGTTGAACAAACGTGGGCTCACATACTGCCTGTTTAACCAGGAACTGCACTGAATCTATAATATCCACTAGCACCTGTTTAGGACAAGCTGAATAATGCTCCAGAAAGTATACAGCATCATCCTCCAACAGCCATACCAGAGACTCCACCTGATCAGTGATCACTACTGAAGGGGGGAGAAAAATCATCACTTCCTTTAGGACTGCTAGCCAAGGCTAGCTCAGCACACACCTGTATCAGGGGCTGAACGTTTTTAAACAGTAATCTACCCTGATCAACCAGAAAATGGGCCAGACGGATACACTCCAGGAGCTGATCCCTGGCCAACTCTTTCAATACCAGACGACAGTTGTTATCCTCCAACACCAGTGAGGCAAGGAGAACAACTGTTTCTGATTGCATTTTAGTAGCAGTAACAGCACTACAATGGTTCCTCTGCGCAGTCACTTCTGGTCAGAGATGGCCTTGGTTTACTGTCATGAACAGGTGTGACCAGAACCGTGTGATCTGCGACAGAGGACACCAAAACGTATATAAGTGAAAATATAATAATTTATTAAGGTAAGTGAATAATATAGTACAACCACCTCCAATATGACACAGTGCAATAACCAACCACAGACAGAGACCCACAAATAACAACAGACAGATAAGTACAATAAATGGGAAATACCAGGATCATAAACAATAGCCAGGCCAGGGTCATACACAGCAGATTAGCAGATGGACAGGGGATGTTCCAGAGACATAAACGTAAGCCAGGCCAAGTTCATACACAGAGAGATCAGCAGATGGGGTATGGAACACAGGACAGGGTGAGGATGGATGGATCAGACTGCAGGCAGGGATGCAAGGTAACAGGTGGGACAGGACAGGGATCGGGACAGGGAGACAGGATCAGAAACATGGGTCACAGGTTCAGGGCACAGGAACAGGTTCAGAATCAGGATCAGATCACAAGCTAGCAGGTCAGGGCGCAATGAAGAAACCAAGGCAAACATGTGAGTGCTTGCCGGGTATTTATAGGCCTGTGATTGGCCTCAAGTGACACCTGATTGTAGGAGGTACTGTCTGCTCCACACTGCCAGGATCCATCCGCTGGTTGACGCCAGTACTGCGGCCCAAAGATGACATAACATCAGCAGGGAAAAGCTCTCCTGACAGTTCCAAACTGCCAGGAGACACCTGCTGGAGGACCTCAGTACTGCATACCAAATGACAGATATTACCAGCGGATGGAACATTTCCTGACAAAAGCAAATCGAAGGACTTACTGTCTGCTGCTGCGTGAGACGCTGTGTGTGTGTCTGGTGCTGAAGAGCGAAAGTTTGCTGTTACTACAGGGAAGGTCACAGGCTAGTCATGGCTGAATTTTCTCTTGTGCAGACTGCAGTGGGGTCCAAGATTTTTCCTGTCGGCACTGCTGCAAGTGCTATGCTGTCTGGAACCATGCTAACAGAAACCGACATCCGCCTGAAGCCACGTGGTCTGTTTGTGCTGTATACTGTTGGAGACCATGAAACACTGGGTATGTTATGCCACATGTGTGAAGGACTGGCCGTACATCTCCATCTGTTCATTGCCTGCACTGCGGGGAGTACCTGTTTGCTGTGGAACACCCTACTATGCCGCCCCATGCCTACAGAGTTGATTGGGCCACAGGTGTTGCTACAGGGGAGTCTGCTGCTTTGGCTCCTGCTGGAAAACCTACGCTCATCGCGCCTGCTGCTGCGAGTGGTCCATTTGATGATGCTGCTGCTACTGTTCCTAAAGTGCCATCAGCAGACATCGCCATCGCTACTGTGCCCGCTGAACCTGTCCAGAAGAAGGTGGGCTATGTAAAGGTATCCCGAAGCTGCGGTCGAGATCTACCACAGAGACCACCAGAACCGGAACCCGAGGAAGGCGTCACTCCTGGAAAATCCATGTCAGGAACTGGTGAGAAATCTGGGACAAGCATTTCAGTGGGGTCAATGTGTACATATAGGCCCGCAGAAGAATTAAGGGATTCTGAGCTGGATTCCTTGTCTGATTTATCTGGTGATGATGAACTGTTTGAATCTACTGTATGTCACAAGAACTATTGTGAGCTAATAGTGAGGATGTTGCTGCCACCTTTACTTCCCTAGATTGGGCAGCTTTAGACTATGGGGAGATATCAATTATAATGGAAACACCAAGTGTTACTAGTGAGCCTCTACCTAAAGTTATCAGTCCAGCTGAATTTAAAAAGTTGTCTGCTAAAGCCATTGTGCAAAAGTTTCTGAATCCATGTGTGCTTCCTGGATTGGAGAATACCAGAGCCTTGCCAAAGCTTGCTCGCTTACAAAGAGTGCTCAACAAAAGAGTTGCTATAGAATATGGCCTGGCATTCCCATATGTTCCTTCAGACACTATGCAAGAAATTGAATCAAAGCGAGAGGAGTGGTACAGTGAAGCTATCTGGGACTACCTGCCTGTACCAAAGCCTTTCAGAAAAGCTGGCTATTCATCTGTCATGGATTAGCGTTATGACGGATGCATGCTTCAATGGAACTATGGCCGGCATATCTACTCTGACAAAGTGGTCATCTGCAGACCTGGAAAAGAAAATGTTGTTTACTATGTTGCTACTGTGGATAAACAAGGGAAGCCAGTTACTTTGCCAGATCATCGTTTCTACTGGTAACCATTTAAAGGGACTGTCATAGTTCAGCTGGCAAATGTCAGTCTCTGCTCTAAAGCAACAGTTTGTTCCTGTTTAAAACTCAGAAGAGAGTCTCCAGTCCTTTGAAAAGAGACTGAGAAAAGTTCTTCACTCTAAATGGACTATGGGGTACATAGCCAGATAGTTCTAGGTTTAAAGAACTTCGTGGTCAAGATTTTTTACATGTATACAGTTTTTTCAAAACTTTGCCACTAAGGACTTTTGCCATTCTGATTTCCGCCGATAGATGGTGGCTAAGTTACTTATAGAAGGGGATGGACTTTTAAGTTACATTTTGGTTTGCTTTACATTTAAAATGTGGAAGAAAGTTTCACTCTCCTGGGAGTGAGGCTTTGCTCCCAGTTGATCAGTGATACTGTTATGTGTTTCTGTGTGTGTAACCTTGTCCTTTTTCAGGTAACAAAGATCTCCTATCAAGCTGCTAGAGTGGGGGCAGTTAGATAGTAGGTTCCTGCAACATGTTTGATGTGAATATACTGTTGATTAATGTTTGAAACTGTAACATTCTTCTTTTACTGCCTTACCCTTCCCTTTTCCCAACCAAGTTTTTTTTTTTTTGATTCAGATACCTACTCTCATGTTTGAGAGTTATTTTTTTTCCTTGCAGATGCTGAGGACATTGTTTCCTTTAGTAGGGGGAGTGTGTAGCCCCCTGTTCCTAAAAATGGGGCTATAGTGTAAATTTAGTTTTTGGCTGAGTTGTAAACAGCTCAGATTTAATTTCTCACTATTGCCAGTAGGTGTCACTGGTACCACAGGCCAGTATGAGAATTACAACTAGGTTGAGCAACAGTATGTAATGAATATTCTTTCTCCAGAACAGCCCAGTAGGAGGTTCCTGGCTGCTGTGCATTCTGAGGGAAGGGGGTATTTATTGGGCAGAGCCATGTGCTTTTGGATCAGTTATTACCTCGGGGCCCTCCTGGCTTGAGGGCATGTTGCTACAAGTTCTGCAAGTAGGCCCAGAAGCCTGTCTGGGGCCTACTAATCCTGCTCTGGTCCTTAGGCTGTCTTGCCTGTGTGGAAGAAGCCAAGCCAAGCTGAGGAGATTCAGGGGAGGACCCTTGCTGGAGAGAGCGAGAATGAAGGCTGGTCTCTCAGGAGGGCCTAGTGACTCATTTGGAGGACGCATCCATACCTTTAACAACTCTTACAGTGTTGCCCGATGGCTTGAAGGTTCTGACACTGTGGGGCTGAATCCTATCCAAAACGTGGTAACTAGCTCCTGGCTGCTAAGTCTGTGAGAGAGACTTATCCAAGAGTGCTACTGGCTGCTAAGTCTGTGAGAGAGGCTTGTCCAAAAGTTCCAGGTATTTAAGATCTGCTAAAAGAGAAAGCTGTTTTACCTTTGGATTCAAGGAGTCTGTAAGTGATCTGCAATTGGTATCTGAAACCTCCCCTAACCCTCTCTTTTACTACTTCTTCCAAGTTCCTTATTAAAGCATTACAAATATATAAAGTGACTGGCGCCCAAATTCTGTTCTAACTTCCCATTATAGCCATGGACTCAGCCATGGGGTGAATGTAAGCTTGCCCCCTGACTCTGGAGATACCCTCCTTGCTCCCAGTATACCCAGGGGGGCACTACATATACAAACTAAGGTCTGTCGACATGGACCATAGGGTGAGTACCTGGACTGAAAACTGGCTACAGGGGAGAGTCCAAAGGGTGGTGATAAATGGGGAGTATGTGGAATGATCTGGTGTGGGAAGTGGGTCCCAAGGATCTGTCCTGGGGCAAATCCTGTTTAATTTATTCATAAACGATCTGGAGGATGGGATAAACAGCTCAATCTCAGTATTTGCAAAAGATACAAAGTTAAGCAGGGCAATAATTTCTATGCAGGATGTGGAAACCTTCCATGAAGACCTAAACAAATTAATAGGGTGGGCAACTACAAGGCAAATGAGGTTTAATGTTGAAAAATGTAAGGTAATGCATTTGGGTGCCAAAAAATATGAAAAAAAGTTTGCTAGGGGGAGAGCTTCTGGGGGAATCTAGAATGGAAAAGGACCTGGGGGTCCTAGTAGATGACAGGCTCATCAATAGCATACAATGCCAGGCTGCTGCAAGCAAAGCCAACAGAATATTGGCATGCATTAAAAAGGGGATTAACTCAAGACATAAAGCGATAATTCTCCCACTCTACAAGACTCTGGCCTCATCTTGAGTATGCCATCCAGTTCTGGGCACTGAAACATACAGAGAACAAAGGAGGGCCTACCGACCTCGTGCATTACCAAAGGTAAAATTTATTAAAAAGTGTAACAGCAATGATCATACTCACATACAGACGTGATAAAAGAGCTTGTAAATGCAACAGCAAATTGAACCGTTTCTCTAAAATCTGCAACCTGGACCGAATATTACGGAGGAACATACGGCATCGCAAATAGGCTTACACGTTTCGAGGGAGGACCCTCTTCCTCAGAGCCAAAGTGATGAATGATTGGCCTCCACTAGTCTTCTCTATATACACACACATGAATGCATCTAAGTATATGCCTACAAGATTTTACCACGTTCATCACGATGGGCCCCACCCACCATGTGGACAAAAGAAAGGTTTATACCAGCATCCAGTATCTTATATCCACCCTTTGTCACAGCAGAAGTGCACCCAGCCACTGGACAAGATGCAGCAGCCCCATACTACATGCAGGGAGCAACAAAAATGCAAATGCAGGATATTACCACCACCAGGTACACTATTGTATTAATGTCATAATCAGATGTCATGACCTGTTGGTACAGCGATGTCCCCAACTCTGGATCCCTCATCCTTATACTGGCAGATATAACAAAGTATAGCGCTAAATGATGTTGTGCCCAGTGCAATCCATACATAAATCAAAATGACACTGAAAAAACAGCATGAATATACTAAAATAAAATAATATGCACAATCAATACTGTTGAAATTAAAATAATAGTAGATGTGAATCTATTCCCAGTCTGAGTGCGAGGAAATCTTGCAAACAGTGAATGTATACACTTGTGAAGAGAACCACCACCAAATATAGGGGAGGCTTACCAGATCGTTTGAACACGCTAGAGCATACGCTCTGCGTGTCAAACAGACTTGAGTATAATTGGATGGACCCTGGATCAATGTCGTCAGACAGGTGTATACGGATGGCAGCCAGATGGAATCACGGGAAATGTAGTACCACAGGCAGACCGAAGCTCAAAAATCCATAGGCATATAGAGAATATCAAAGAGGAAAACGAAGAAAGACCATAGCGTGATTCCGTAAAACAAGAATAAATTTAATAAAATGAAAACAACTCACATGAATGTGCGTAAAAACACGGACATCGTCTGGGGTGTGACACTGGGTCTTGCTTTAATCCGACATATATAATCAAACAAGTTCTGGTGAATTAGCAATGCTAACCATAAACATTGGAGTTGAGTATTTGTCTAGAAGTGCTAACCTGAGGTACCCTAACTAAAACCCAACAGTATCTAAATCCCCTAGATATACTCGTGGGGCCAACAAGCCCACACCTATGAGCCAGAACATGTGTACACACCCATACACTATAAACAAGGCCAAGGCTAAATCCAAGGAAAGATCCAAGCTTACTCACCGAACAGCCCGCTGACAGCCGAATCAACCTATCTAACAGTATGCGTTAAAACCGGGGTTTAGTCTGCACACATTTGCTAATACATGTGTAAGCAACAGAGCCTCGACACGGCACCCTGGTATCTGTGGTCCTATCACTAGCTTATGAGTAGGGATGAGCCGAATACCCCCCGGTTCGGTTCGCACCAGAACCTGCGAACGGACCGAAAATTCGCACGAACATTAGAACCCCATTGACGTCTATGGGACTCGAACGTTCAAAATCAAAAGTGCTCATTTTAAAGGCTAATTTGCATGGTATCGTCCTAAAAAGGGTTTGGGGACCTGGGTCCTACCCCAGGGGACATGTATCAATGCAAAAAAAAGTTTTAAAAACGGCCGTTTTTTCGGGAGCAGTGATTTTAATGATGCTTAAAGTAAAAAAAAAAAGGGAAATATTCCTTTAAATATCCTACCTGGGGGGTGTCTATAGTATGCCTGTAAAGTGGCGCGTGTTTCCCGTGTTTAGAACAGTCCCTGCACCAAATGTCATTTTTAAAGGAAAAAATCTCATTTAAAACTGCTTGCGGGTTTAATGTAATGTCGGGTCCTGGCAATATGGATGAAAATCAGTGAGACAAACGGCATGGGTACCCCCAATCCATTACCAGGCCCTTTGGGTCTTGTATGGATATTAAGGGGAACCCCGCACCCAAATTAAAATAAGGAAAGGTGTGGGGCCACCAGGCCCTATATACTCTGAACAGCAGTATACAAGCGGTGCAAACAAGACAGGGACTGTAGGTTTGTTGTTAAGTAGAATCTGTTTGTAATTAAGAATGGGTACATTTTTAACGTGTTTAGCTCCAGCCAAAAAATCTTTTTTAAGCTTTTTGGAAAA
The DNA here is from genome assembly GCA_037952835.1 of Lithobates septentrionalis. Classification (NCBI taxonomy): domain Eukaryota; kingdom Metazoa; phylum Chordata; class Amphibia; order Anura; family Ranidae; genus Lithobates; species Lithobates septentrionalis. The sequence continues at coordinate 97,553 of JBBDGP010002899.1, read as the reverse complement.
CATAGGGAAGGGTTATCACCCCTGTGACATTTGTTTTGCTGTCTTTCCTCCTCTTCAGAAGATTTCACCTCACTTTTTGTCCCAATGACAAATGTTTTTTGAAAATTTGGGGTTTTTTGTGGAACAAGGATTGGAAAGCATCAGTGGAAAGGAGAAATGTTTTTCCCATATTAACTCTTACAGGAGAGAATTTCCCTTCCTAGGGGTAGATTTCATCTCACTTCCTGTTGTCTCCTTCCGTTTGCAAGTAGGAGTCGTTTGTAAGTTAGATGTTTGAAAGTAGGGGCCTGCCCTATATACTCAGCAGAAATTTGGGCCTTAGGTGTTGTTGTGGCCACAACACTGTAAGCCCTCACAGGGCCCTGCTGTGAAATATTAGATCAAGAATTGTAATTACATGCCCCTGTTGAACAGGGGCAGAAAAACTGGGCCTTTGGTGGTGGTGGTGCTGGTGCCACAACACTGTAAGTCCTCACTCGCTCTTGGTGGGTGCAGAAATGGGCCCTGCTGTGAAATATTAGATCAAGAATTGTAATTACATGCCCCTGTTGAACAGGGGCAGAAAAATTGGGCCTTTGGTGGTGGTGCTGGTGGTGCTGGTGCCACAACACTGCAACCCCTCACAGACACTCTAGTTGGAACGCAGGAACGAGCCCTGCTGCAAAGTATTGCATCAAAAATTGTAATTACATGCCCCTGTTAAACAAGGGCTGAAAAATTGGGCCTTAGGCACTGGTGCTGGTGCCACAACACTGCAACCCCTCACAGACACTCTAGTTGGAACGCAGGAACGAGCCCTGCTGCAAAGTATTGCATCAAAAATTGTAATTACACGCCCCTGTTAAACAGGGGCAGAAAAATTGTGCCTTAGGCACTGGTGCTGGTGCCACAACACTGCAACCCCTCACAGACACTCTAGTTGGAATGCAGGAACGAGCCCTGCTGCAAAGTATTGCATCAAAAATTGTAATTACACGCCCCTGTTAAACAGGGGCTGAAAAATTGGGCCTTAGGCACTGGTGCTGGTGCCACAACACTGCAACCCCTCACAGACACTCTAGTTGGAATGCAGGAACGAGCCCTGCTGCAAAGTATTGCATCAAAAATTGTAATTACACGCCCCTGTTAAACAGGGGCTGAAAAATTGTGCCTTAGGCACTGGTGGTGGCGCCCAGAACCAAAAATGTTCTTACAAGCTATCAGCGTGATCATTGAGGAGGAAGAGGATAATTACTCAGGGATAGTCACTCAGCATCAGCATAGGCAGTCTTTGAAGGGATCTGAGATTTCAAAAAAAATTATTCGGTTACATCAGCATCACGTGCTTGGTAGCTGGTTGGATCACCAATTTTTATGAAGGTCAGTCGATCGACCGAGTCGGTGGACAGACGCACCCTGTGATCGGTTACCACGCCTCCAGCAGCACTGAATGTGCGTTCCAAAAGAACGCTGGATGCAGGACATGCCAGTAGCTCAATTGCATACTGTGCAAGCTCTGGCCAGTGATCCGTCCTCAAGACCCAGTAACCCAGAGGATTTTCGGTGGGAAAGGTGTCCAAGTCTGATCTTGCCCCTAGGTATTCCTGCACCATGTAAAACAGACGCTGGCGATGGTTGCTGAAACCGATCATACCTTGGGGCTGACCAAAAAATTGTTTGAACGCATCGGTCAGAAGGCCACCTTGTCCACCGCTCCTTCTTTGACTGACCGAAGCCTCAGCAACACATTGTCCAGAAACAGGAGTTTGTAACCTCCCAGTCTTGGGAACGCGTTGCACAGACCTTTCTGCAAGGTCTCCCGAAGATACCACGAATACGAGGATCCTTACGCAGGCTTTGCAGGATCAGGGAGGCCATGCAGCGTAGGTTTGCTGAGGCATTCGGTCCGGAGTCCTCTGGGTCACTAAGGATGACATGGTCCGCAGCCACCTCCTCCCAGCCACGTACAAGTCCATGTGTTTCTTGGGACTGATCCCTTAAAGACTGCTGCTGATGCTGAGTGCCAGGCTCCACCTCCATACTGACACAATCTTCCTCCTCCTCCTCCTCCTCCTCTTCCTGTGTGATCGGCGGGCACGCAGGAACACTGTCTGGATAAAGGGGGCCTTGAGAGCTAAGGAAGTCCTCCTCTTCCTGCCTCTGTTCTGCCTCAAGTGCCCTGTCCATTATTCCACGCAGCGTGTGCTCCAACAGGTGGACAAGGGGGACAGTGTCACTGATGCATGCACTGTCACTGCTCACCATCCTCGTGGCCTCCTCAAATGGTGACAGGACAGTGCATGCATCCCTGATCATGGCCCACTGGCGTGGGGAAAAAAAAACAAGCTCCCCTGACCCTGTCCTGGTGCCATAGTTGCACAGGTACTCATTGATGGCCCTCTGCTGCGTGTGCATCCGCTGCAGCATGGCCAACGTTGAGTTCCACCTGGTGGGCATGTCACAGATTAGGCGGTTCTTGGGCAGGTTAAACTCCTTTTGGAGGTCCGTCAGCCGAGCACTGGCATTATATGACCGGCGGAAATGCACACAGACTTTCCTGGCCTGCCTCAGGACATCCTATAAGCCCGGGTACCTGCCCAAGAACCGCTGCACCACCTAGTTAAGGACGTGAGCCAAACAGGGCACATGGGTCATTTGTCCCTGTCGGAGGGCAGAGAGGAGGTTGGTGCCATTGTCGCAAACCACCATTCCTGCCTTCAGTTGGCGTGGCATCAACCACCTCTGAACCTGCCCCTGCAGAGCTGACAGAACCTCTGCCCCGGTGTGGCTCCTGTCCCCCAAGCACACCAGCTCAAGCACCACATGGCATCTTTTGGCCTGCGTACTTGCGTAGCCCCTTGAACAGCTACGGAGCACCGCTGGTTCCGAGGACAAAGCACAGGAAGAGGCCATGGAGGAAGAAGAAGAGGAGGGGGTGGAGGAGAGAGGTGTGTCACAATCATTAGCAGTTTGGAGGCGTGGTGGCGGAACAACCTCCAACACTACTGCACCTTGTCCTGCATCCTTCCCAGCTGCCAGCAGAGTCACCCAATGCGCCGTGAAACTTAGGTAACGTCCCTGTCCATGCCTGCTGGACCATGAGTCAGCGGTAATATGCACCTTACCGCTGACCGACCTGTTCAGCGAGGCATGGACATTGCCTTCCACATGCCGGTAGAGAGCCGGAATCGCCTTCCGTGAGAAAAAGTGGCGTTTGGGTACCGGCCACTGAGGAACCGCACATTCCACAAACTCACGGAAGGGGGCAGAGTCTACCAACTGAAAAGGCAGCAGTTGAAGTGCTAGCAATTTTGCCAAGCTAGCATTTAACCGCTGGGCATGTGGATGGCTGGGAGCAAACTTCTTTCGGCGGTGCAGCAGCTGGGGCAGGGAAATTTGCCTGGTACAATCTGACGTCGGTGTACCAAAAGCAGATTGCCCACAAGTACTTGGCTGTGACACACCTAATTCTACACCTTCATTCCTCTCAGTGCAGGTCTCAGAGAGGACTGAAGGTATAGTGGGGTTGGAAATCTCAGCTGATGAGGAGCAAGGAGAGGTCCTCTTTGTTCTTTGGTGTGGGTCTTTTAGATACGCTTGCCAACGAAATGCATGGCAGGTCAACATATGTCTGGTCAAGCATGTGGCACCCAAGCGGGAGATGTTTTGGCCACGCGAGATACGCTTGAGACATATGTTGCAAATAGCAGCGGTGCGATCTGATGCACTCGTCTCAAAAAAGGCCCACACCAAAGAACTTTTTGAATAATGCGCAGAGACTGCAGCGCCCTGCACATGTGGAGCTTTGGGGTGTGATGCAGTCAATGTGCTGCCCTTAGGCTGGCCCCTGGAGGGCATCCTGCCTCGTTGGTGATGTGCCGCCTCCTCCTCCTCTCTCCTATCAGGCACCCACGTTGAGTCAGTGACCTCATCATCCCCTCCCTCCTCATCACTGGAGCAAACCTGGCAGTATGCTGCAGCAGGGGGAGCATGACTGCCAGATTGCTGTCCTTCTTGGGTACCCCCTCTGTCCGTGCCTTCATCGAGCTCAGTATCATCATCAGAGCCTTCCAAACGCTAGGCATCCTCCTGGAGCATGTACCCAACACTGTGGTCAAACAGTTCGAGGGACTCCTCAGGAGGACATGGTGGGGCTAGGGAAGGAGTCACTGATGACATTGAGCCGAGGGAAGAGGCCGCTGCTTTGCCAGACAAAGTACCCTGGGCATGGGTGAGAGAGGATGAGGAGGATGAGGACGGCTTGGTCATCCACTCGACCAAGTCTTCCGCATGTTGCGGCTCAACACGGCCAGCTGCCGAAAAAAAGGCCAAGCGTGTCCCACGGCCACGTGCTGATGAGGATGCACCGTCTCCACGACCAGCACTAGACACAGAGCCTGCTTGCCCTCTCTTATTGGCTTGTGACTGTCTGCCTCTCCTTCTTGGCCTTCCAGACATACTAATGGCCTGTAGCTGCACTAAGCTGGGATATATATATATATATATATATATATATATGTACTGATACTGCAGCTAGCAAAATCAACTGCCTGCCTGTAGTATGAGAACACCACCAACCTTCTACAGGTAGCTTTAGCTGAACACTGTGAGGTGGACGCACCCCACTAACTTGTAGGTTTAGCTGAACACTGTGAGGTGGACGCACCACACTAACTTGTAGGTTCAGCTGAACACTGTGAGCAGGACGCACCCCACTAACTTGTAGGTTTAGCTGAACACTGTGAGCAGGACGCACCCCACTAACTTGTAGGTTTAGCTGAACACTGTGAGCAGGACGCACCCCACTAACTTGTAAGTTTAGCTGAACACTGTGAGCAGGACGCACCTCACTAACTGTAAATAGTCTAGCTGCCTGACTGTGGTACTAATAGGATCAAAAGAACACCAGTAATTTTCTTCAGGTAGCTGTATATACTGTAACAAGACAAGCCTGCCTGTCAGTAAGAAGATAACAGGAACGGATCTAGCTGAACACTGTGAGCAGGACGCACCCAACTAACTTGTATGTTTAGCTGAACACTGTGAGCAGGACGCACTGCACTAACTGTAAATAGTCTAGCTGCCTGACTGTGGTACTAATAGGATCAAAAGAACACCAGTAATTTTCTTCAGGTAGCTGTATATACTGTAACAAGACAAGCCTGCCTGTCAGTAAGAAGATAACAGTAACGAATCTAGCTGAACACTGTGAGCAGGACGCACCCCACTAACTTGTAGGTTTAGCTGAACACTGTGAGCAGGACGCACCCCACTAACTTGTAGGTTTAGCTGAACACTGTGAGCAGGACGCACCCCACTAACTTGTAGGTTTAGCTGAACACTGAGAGCAGGACGCACTGCACTAACTGTAAATAGTCTAGCTGCCTGACTGTGGTACTAATAGGATCAAAAGAACACCAGTAATTTTCTTCAGGTAGCTGTATATACTGTAACAAGACAAGCCTGCCTGTCAGTAAGAAGATAACAGGAACGGATCTAGCTGAACACTGTGAGCAGGACGCACCCCACTAACTTGTAGGTTTAGCTGAACACTGTGAGCAGGACGCACCCCACTAACTTGTAGGTTTAGCTGAACACTGTGAGCAGGACGCACCCCACTAACTTGTAGGTTTAGCTGAACACTGTGAGCAGGACGCACTGCACTAACTGTAAATAGTCTAGCTGCCTGACTGTGGTACTAATAGGATCAAAAGAACACCAGTAATTTTCTTCAGGTAGCTGTATATACTGTAACAAGACAAGCCTGCCTGTCAGTAAGAAGATAACAGGAACGGATCTAGCTGAACACTGTGAGCAGGACGCACCCCACTAACTTGTAGGTTTAGCTGAACACTGTGAGCAGGGCGCACTGCACTAACTGTAAATAGTCTAGCTGCCTGACTGTGGTACTAATAGGATCAAAAGAACACCAGTATTTTTCTTCAGGTAGCTGTATATACTGTAACAAGACAAGCCTGCCTGTCAGTAAGAAGATAACAGGAACGGATCTAGCTGAGCACTGTGAGCTGGACGCACTGCACTAACTGTAAATAGTCTAGCTGCCTGACTGTGATACTAATAGGATCAAAAGAACACCAGCAATTTTCTTCAGGTAGCTGTATATACTGTAACAAGACAAGCCTGCCTGTCAGTAAGAAGATAACAGGAACGGATCTAGCTGAACACTGTGAGCAGGACGCACTGCACTAACTGTAAATAGTCTAGCTGCCTGACTGTGGTACTAATAGGATCAAAAGAACACCAGTAATTTTCTTCAGGTAGCTGTAAATACTGTAACAAGACAAGCCTGCCTGTCAGTAGGAAGATAACAGGAATGGATCTAGCTAAACTGAATACAGTGTATATATATATATATATGCAACACCTGGGATGCATATATATACACAATACACTGTAAGTGCAGCTAACTGACTGACTGTTCTGCCTAATCTATCTAACTCAAATCAAATGTCACTGTCTGTCTCTCTCTCTCTCTCAATGAACGCCGGAACACACACTACACAGGGCCGCCGTGCAGGCGGCCTTATATAGTGTGGGGCGTGTACTAAATCCCCTGAGCCATAATTGGCCAAAGCCTCCTTGGCTTTGGCCAATTACGGCTCTCTGTTCAGGTGGCACTGTGATTGGCCAAGCATGCGGGTCATAGTGCATGCTTGGCCAATCATCAGCCAGCAATGCACTGTGATGCCGCAGTGAATTATGGGCCGTGACGCGCCACACGAATTTGGCGCGAACGGCCCATATCGTTCGCAACTCGGCGAACGACCGAACAGCCGATGTTCGAGTCGAACATGGGTTCGACTCGAACACGAAGCTCATCCCTACTTATGAGTGACTCCACAATGGAAGCACATGCATTCTGATGGATAGGTGGAGGGCAGGTGGACTGAAGGGAGCCCACCCCTTCTTAAAGGTACAGGGGCACACTGAACACCCAGCAAATTGCACAATGACTGCAAAGGTGCGTTGCCTGACCAATATAACAGTAGTAGCATTGAAAGGCAACATATGATATAAACAAGGCCAAGGATAAATCCAAGGAAAGATCCAAGCTTACTCACCGACCAGCCCGCTGACAACCGAATCAACCTATCTAATAGTATGCGTTAAAACAGGGGTTTAGTCTGCACACATTTGCAAATACATGCTGCAATGGCCAGTTATAGGTGGGGGTAGTGGACACCTTTCTTGTGTTTTTTGCACACCCATACACTCACTAGTCCACAAGTGTATGAGCATGTCCATGTGTAAATGCACACATGTGTAGTGCACACACACACATAAGCGTACCTGTGCACCAAATGTGATCCTGGACCCAGAGTGGGACATGACCCGTTACAATGATGCCCAAACTGAAGGGGACAGGCAGGGATAGAACCGATACTTGGCTTGGGAGGGGATAGAGGAGGTGGGAGGGTCAATGTGGAAACTTAAAGGTCGAGATACATGATGACAGGACAAAGCTATTCTGGAGACCTTAAAAGACGTATTGGGGCTAAATCACATTATGCAGTTTGATCCCTTCATTAAGACCTTTAGGGGCGAGAGATCCCAGAGTGAAAATCCAGAAAGCCTCTCTTGTACATAATATTTGATGTTTTTTGCCACTATCTAGGTGTCAGGGACTGGTGTGACCAGAAATGTGTGGACTACAATAGAGTGAACCAAACACATATTGGGCTGTGACCAGGCCCGGATTGGCTATAGGGCAAACCGGGCACTTGCCCGGTGTGCCGAGGATGCCGCGGCCGCCAGGCTGCAACCCCCTGCGGGGCCCAAGGCTTGAGCTTGCGCCGCTCATCCAGCCCCTCTGCAGCCGCCCGGCTGCCAGTTAAGCACAGCCATCGGCGCCGTGGGGGAGGAGCTAGATGAGACGCCTTCGGCCTCTCCATGGCTGCACGGCCGCCCTTATAGGTCAGCCGTCGGTGTCGGGGGGAGCCAGAGCAGACACCTTGGAGCCGGTTTTCTGTCGAGAGTGCCGGATAACAGAAAACGTGAGTTCAGCCCCCCTGTGACCTGGATAGGAGGAGCAGTGGGGCCGCTGCATATACAACAATCATTATCTCTATCTTTCTCCTGCAGTATCGGAATGCCTGCAAGGGGTAGAGAAGAAGCAGGCATTCCGAGACTGCAGGAGGAGGATGGAGAGAATGATTGTTCTATATGCAGCCGCCCCCACTGCTCATCCTATCCTGCTTCTCTCTGCTGCTCCCCCTAGGCTCTCTGCCACCCTCCCATGCTCTCCACATCACCCCCACACACTCCGCTGCCCCCCGTGGTCTATGCCACCCCGCCATACTCTCCACCCCCCCATGCTCTCTGCCACCCCCCCACACTCTCCACCTCCCCCCATGCTCTCCACCTCCCCCCATACTCTCCACCTCCCCCCATGCTCTCTGCCACCCCCCCATACTTTCCACCTTCCCATGCTCTCTGCCATCCCCATAATCTCCACCTCCCCCCATGCTCTCCACCTCCCCCCCATGCTCACCACCTCCCCCATGCTCTCTGCCACCCCCCCATGTTCTCCACTTCCTCCCAAGATCTCCACTTCCCCCCATGCTCTCTGCCACCCCCATGCTCTCCACCTTCCCCCCCATACTCTCCACCTCCCCCCATGCTCTCTACCACCCCCCATAGTCTCCACCTCCCCTCCATGCTCTCCACATCCCCCAATGCTCTCTGCCACCCCCCATACTCTCCACCACCCCCCATGCTCTCCACCTCCCCCCATGCTCTCTGCCACCCCTCCCATACTCTCTACCTCCCCCCAATGCTCTCTGCCACCCCCCATACTCTCCACCTCCGCCCATGCTCTCCACCTCCCCCCATGCTCTCTGCCACCCCCCAATGCTCTCTGCCACCCCCCATACTCTCAACCTCCCCCCATGCTCTCTGCCACCCCCCATACTCTCCACCATCACCATGCTCTCTGCCACTCCCCCATACTCTCCACCTACCCCCTTATGCTCTCTGCCACCCCCCTATGCTCTCTGCCACTCCCCCATTCTCTCCTCCCCCCATGCTCTCCGCCACCCTCCCTGTGCTCTCCACCTCCCCCCATGCTCTCCACTGCCCCCCTGTGCTCTCCACCTCCCATGCTCTCCATCCCTATGCTCTCCACTGCCCCCCTGTGCTTTCCACCTCCCCACATACTCTCAGCTGCCCCCCTGTGCTCTACTCTTCCTCCCTGTGTTCTCTGCCTCTCCCTTGTGCTTTCACCCCACCCCATGTTCTCAAGGTTCTTCCCTGTGCTCTCCAATCCCCCATACTCTCCACCTCCCCCATGCTCTCTGCCACCCCCTATACTCTCCACCTCCCCCCAAGCTCTCCACCTCCCCCCATGCTCTCTGCCACCCCCCCATTCTCTCCAACTCCCCCCATGCTCTCCAACTCCCCCATGCTCTCTGCCACCCTCCATACTCTTCACCTTCCCCCATGCTCTCCACCTCCCCCTATGCTTTCTGCCCCCCATACTCTCCACCTCCCCCATGCTCTCTGCCACCCCCATACTCTCCACCTCCCCCTTATGCTCTCTGCCACCCCCCATGCTCTCTGCCACCCCCCATACTCTCCACCTCCCCCCATGCTCTCTGCCACCCCCCCCCATACTCTCCACCTCCCCCCATGCTCTCCATCTCCCCCCATACTCTCCACCTTCCCCCCATGCTCTCTGCCACCCCCCATACTCTCCACCTCCCCCCATGCTCTCTGTCACCCCCCCATACTCTCCACCTTCCCCCATTCTCCCTGACACTCCCCCATACTCTCCACCTCCCCCCAGGCTCTCTGCCATTCCCCATACTCTCGACCTCCCCCCATGCTCTCCACCTCCCCCTATGCTCTCCACCTCCCCCCATACTCTCCACCTCCCCCAAGCTCTCCGCCCCCCGTGCTCTCCACCTCCCCCCATGCTTTCTGCCCCCCCATGCTCTCCACCTCCCCCCATGCTCTCTGCCACCCCCGTGCTCTCCACCTCCCCCCATGCTCTCTGCCACCCCTGTGCTCTCCACCTCCCCCTATGCTCTCTGCCACCCCCCTGTGCTTTCCACCTCCCCCCTATGCTCTCTGCCACCCCCTGTGCTCTCCACCTCCCCCGTGCTCTCCACTTCCCCCCTTGCTCTCCACCTCCCCTGTGTTCTCCACCTCCCCCCATGCTCTCCGCCGCCCTCCCTGTGCTCTCCACCTCCCTCCATGCTCTCCGCCTCCCTCCCTGTGCTCTCTACCTCCCCCCATGCTCTCCACTGCCCCCCCTGTGCTCTCCACCTCCCCCCATGCTCTCCACTGCCCCCCTGTGCTCTCCACCTCCCCACATACTCTCCGCTGCCCCCCTGTGCTCTCCTCTTCCTTCCTGTGTTCTCTGCCTCTCCCTTGTGCTCTCACCCCACCCCATGTTCTCAAGGTTCTTCCCTGTGCTCTCCAACCCCCCATGCTCTTTCCTGGTTCCACCTCACCTCCCCCCCACACCTCTGCTGGGTTCCCCTCCTCCCCTCTCTCAGGGGATCTGTCAGGGTGGAGAGTGGGGAAGGAGCCGGTTAACATGTCATGGGCTGCTCAATCTAAAATGCCCGGGCCTATTTTTTGTCCCAGTCCAGGCCTGGCTGTGACTGTGATTGCTGTGGGTGGTGGAGAAAAAAGACATTTGAGCAGGCAGGTGTCTGGCAGCAGAAATGGGTTGTTGCAAGCTGACTGGGACTGGGTGCAAGATATCTGACCATGCCTGTAGTAAAGCTTGAACAAAATTCAGTTTATATGCTGTCTGTCTGACAAGAGACTACAAGAAAAACAACTGCTGCTCCAGGTGTATAAAGACAAGGCTGATTGGAGTATCTTGCAGAGTGCTAGCCCCGGCCCACCTCTGTGGGAAACTTGGAAATAAGAAAGAAATGGCTGCAAATCCAGAACTTCCGATTTCCTTTTATTTTGCTTCACAAAGATAACACCAGAGACACCAAACTGTGGTCACGTAGACGCGTTTTGTACACATTGTGCTTAATCATTACTGATTACTGATTAAGCACAAGATGTATGTGTGAAACGCGTCTACATGACCACAGTTTGGTGTCTCTGGTGTTATCTTTGTGAAGCAAAATAAAAGGCAATCGGAAGTTCTGGATGTGCAGCCATTTCTTTGTCCTGACAAGAGACTGCACTGCGTTAATACACTCCACTACCACCTGTTGGAAACATGCTGAATAATGTTTAAAAAATACACAGATTCATCCTCCAATAGCAACACAAAGATTCTACCTGAGCCATACTGAAGGGGGGAGAAAATTTACCACTGCCTTTAGGAGTACTGGATAAAGCTAACTCTGCACAGACTTGAATCAACGGCTGAACATCTTCAAACAACATACTGCCCTGATCGACTATGGAATGAGCCAAACTAATGCATTCTAACAGCTGGTGACTGGTCCCCTCCTTCAGTATCTGGGGGCAATATACTTTTTCCTCTGTCACTTGCAAAGAAAAGTATATAACCTCCTTAGGATGCATCTTGCCAACAGCAGAGCCACAATGGCTTCCCTGTGCAGCCACTTCTGGTCAGGATTGGCCTTGGTATTATGTCAAGCACCGGTGTGACCAGAAATGTGTGGACTGCAATAGAGTTAACCAAACACATGTAAAGTATAAATAATATGATTTATTAAAAGAAAAGTAAATAAACAAAAGTAAACACACCTCCAATATGACAAATAGTAAACTAACCAGCAACCAACCACAGTGACACACAACTGAATACCAAAACTGAATCTATATACAGATGTGGAATATAATCGTAAATGTAACAAGCCAGGGTCATACGCTGTGAGCAAGACAGGACAGGGAGTGGGTAACAAGGGCAGGGGTCCAGGAACGGATGCGGTGTTCAGGAACACAGGATACAGGGTTTAAAGATACAGGTTTCAGGAGTTCAGGATTCCGGATGCAGGGTTCAGCATACAGGGACACAGGATTAGCAAATACAGGTCAGGGCACAAGGAAACCCTAAGGCAACATGTGCAAGTGATCACCAGGTTTAAATATGCTTCCTGCCATCGGCATCAGGTGATGCCTGATTGCAGGAGATGATGTCAGCTCCTGACTGCTGAGATCCACCCGCTGGTGGATACCAGAACTGCAGCCCATAGGTCTGGGAGCTAAAGTGCCACCAGCAGGTGAAACCTTTCCTGACATTTAGTCCTTAGTTATGGCCTCTATTCCAAAGAAACCTAAGCCATTGGTACTGCTATCGTGGACCTCCTTAAAATGCCGTGACACGGAGTAATTGTCCTTCTCTGTTGTAATGCAACTCCTATGTTCCCCCATTCTTGTCCTCATAGGTCGTGAAGTGCGTCCAACGTAGATGAGTCCACAGGGGCAGAGGAGACCATATATAACGTAAGAGGTTCCGCAGTTGATAAACTGCTTGATTTTATGACTTTTGCTGTTCACTCCAGTTACCTCCTTTTTCCGATGACACATGTATACAGTTGCCACAGTTACTAGTCCCACATTTGTAACTCCCTTTTTGATCAAAAACCGTGTTCCAGCATTTGTTCAGACCTTTTGTTCTAATTTTCTTTACTCTACTTGGAGCAATGATACTTCTTAGATCTTTTGGTCTCCCGAAAACCAAATTTGGATATGGTGTCAGGCTAGTCTTCAAAATTGGGTCCTGTCTGAGTATTTTCCAGTTTTTGCTGAAGATTTTCTGTATTACAGGAATTTTGTTGTTGTACCTGGTACAGACTCTCACTTGTGGTCGTTCCTTGTCAACATCATGCCTTACAACTTTCTCCACTTCTACGGAGGTTTTCTCATAGAGCTGCAAGTATTTCCAAAAGGCTTCTTCAATATGTATGTCATCATATCCCTTTTCCTTGAATTTATTCTTCAAGACCAGTCCCTGCTCCTCATAGTCTTTCTTAAAGGTGCAAGTCCACCTAAGCCTACAGAACTGAAAAAAACTGAACATTCCCAATCTATCTAGGATGATGATGACTGCGGGCATGGAGATAAAAATTCCCTGCACTTGGTTTGAAGTGTGTCCTAGAGATCACTCCATCATCATACGCCTGCAGTTCGAAATTCAAGAAAACTAGAGACTTCTCATCAATCACATGGGTGAAGGAAATGCCAAATGGATTCCTGTAACAATGAGCCAAGAATTCTTCTAGTTCTTCATCTGTGCCATTCCAAATAATAAGGATATCGTCTATATAGCGTGCATAGAGAACTAGGTTGCCCCCATATGGATTGTTTGCCCAGATGTGTTGGAGCTCCCAGTATCCCATAAAGAGATTGGCATACCTGGGGGCAAACCTTGCCCCTATAGCCGTACCCTTAACTTGCCTGTAATAATTGCCCATATATGAAAAATAATGATGGGTTAATGTGAACTCAATACACTCATACAAGAACTGTGCTTGTACAGGGTTAAATAGATAAGCTTCTGCCATATAGTATTCCACTGCTCTGAGACCAAACTCATACTGAATAGATGTGTCTAGAGATGCTACATCTAGTGATAACAATCTGTAGCTTTTATCCCACGTATAGGAGGTTAGAATTCTAGAGCATGGCCAGAGTCTTTGATGTACGAGGGCAAGCTGGTTACTAGGCCCTGAAGAAAATGGTCGATGTAACTGCCTAGATTACTGGTTGGGCTATCAATTCCTGCAATAATAGGTCTTCCAGGAGGCTTCTCCATATCCTTATGCACCTTGGGTATATGGTAAAAGTGGGAGACCACCAGATGTTTAGAAAACAGGAATTGATACTTTATTTTTGTCAGGACTTTGTCCAATAGTGCTTTATCCAGCAGACTTTTAAGCTCACCATTGTATGTGCCAGTGGGATCCCACAAGAGTCTTTCATATGTGCAAGTATGTCCGAATAGTCTGAAGGCTTCCTCCAGATATTGATCCTTGTCCTGTATTACTAGGCCCCTGCCTTTGTCTGCTTTTCTAATGATGACTTCTGTGTTCTTTTTCAGACTACACAGTGGGGCCTACAATGTCCCCTTCTTGGCCCTTATCATATTTGTATCTTTTGGCACTTTTGGGAAATTTTTTGAAATCTGCAATGGAACACAGATGGTGAAAAACAATCTGAAGGGTTATAACCCTCCCTTGCTCTTTTCTAAATGAAAAAAAAGTGTTGCCTATAGTTCTACTATAAGGCTTAATGATTAGTATTTGTACACTTTACTTACACAAGATTTATCAAATATCTAGGTGGGCTTGTTCCTCATTGATCAAGACATTCTGTTCTGACACAGATGAACACTGGCACAACCTACACTAATCACTGTCAATACACAAGCAGATCCTTTGTCTATAATGTGAGCAGATGTACCACAGGTCTCTGTCGGGTACAGATAGAAGGGTGTGGCCAACATTACAGGGGACTGAAGTTCCTCTTTAACCACTTGCCCACCAGGCACTTAAACCCCCTTCCTAACCAGGCCAATTTTCAGCTTTCAGTGCTCTCACATTTTGAATGACAATTACTCAGTCATGCAACACTGTACAAATATGAAATTTTTGTCTTTTTTTCACAAAAAAAGACTGACTTTTTAAAAAAAAAAAAAATTTACTTTGTTTGTTATGAAATTTTGCAAATTAATAATTTTTCTTCAGTTTTGGCCAAAATTTATACTTTATGCTACATATCTTTGGTAAAAATTACCAAAATCTGTGTCTATTATTTGGTCTTTGTGAAAGAGTCCACAAACTATGGTGCGAGTCATTGAAAATTAATCACACCTGATGTACTGACTCTTAAGACACTAACAAGCCAGGAAAGTACAACTACCCCCAAATGACCCCTTTTTGGAAAAAAGAGGCATGATGAGGTTTTTTTTTCAGTTGTAATTTTCCAGCAATTCTTTGCAAAATTATTATTATTATTATTACTATTATTTTTTTTTTACAAAATTGTCATATACAGGTTATTTCTCTCACATGGCATATGCATACTTGCAACTACACCCCAAAACACATTCTGCTACTCCTCCTGAGTATGGCGATACCCCATGTGTGAGACTTTTTCACAGCCAGGCCACATACAGAGGCCCAACATGTAGGGGGCACCATCAGGTGTTCAAGGGACATAAATTACACATATAATTTCCTGACAACCTACTGCACTTTTGAAGGCCCTGGAGCACCAGGACAATGGAAACGCTCACAAAATGACCTAATTTTGGAAAGCAAACACCTCAACACATGATTTATGAGGTATAATGAGTCTTTTGAAAATGTCTTTTTTTTCCACGTTTTTGGAAAATGTGGAAAGAAAATGAAAACACTTTTTTTTTTACACAAAGTGGTCAATTTATGATATTTCTAACACACAGCATATCACAAATTACACCCCAAAATACATTCTGCTACTCCTCCTGAGTATGGTGATACCACGTGTGTGAGACTTTTACACAGCCTGGCCACAGAGGCCCAACATGCAGGGAGCACCGTCAGGATGCACAATGATGTGGCATGGATGTGACACGGATGTTGCACAGATTAGGCATAGATGGGCACGGATGGGCATGTGTGAGACATGGATGAGGCATGGATGGGCATGTATAAACCATGGTTGGGCATGGATGAGGCATGTGTAGCACTGTCCCCGTAGGGCTTGCTGAGTGTTGACTTCATAGGCCTCTGTCTGGTTACCTGCAGTTGATTGTTAATGGTTCCAACTTAGTTGCAGAGGATTCCCACTTAGTTGCTGAGGATTTCCCACTTAGTTGCTGAGGATTTCCCACTCTGTTGCTAGGGGTTCCCGCTTGGTTGCTAGGGGGTTTCTGCTTGTCCCGCCCTTCTCCCGCTTCCTCGTTACTCAATGATCAGTCAAGGGTATTTGTGTTTTTGTATTTTTTTTTTTTGGAACTTGGATAGGAGAAGGGATGAGTGGGATACTCCAACTGGAACTATTCACAAAGGATAAGGACAAGTTTCACTTGACCTCTCCGGATTAGTTAGCAGAAGCAGTCACACTGCTTTGTCCATACAGCCACATGTATGGAGGAGTTAAGTCTTCTTGCCCTCTCTAGCAGCAGACTTGATGCACTACATTATCTTCAGGACACTCTCTAGCATCACATTTACTGACACCCGTCCACTGACTCTTCTCGCTAAAGGGGGCGGCCCTCACTCGACAGACCCCAAAGATACAGATCTGTACTCACAGTAGGCAGAATCAGATCCTTCTTGGAGTCTCCCTTCCAGTCAGCTCTGCAGGACCTCTGGGTTCAGCTTTCTCTCTCTAGGCCCATGGGTTGACCACCCAGGGCCGCACACCCTCTTCTACGGAGGAGAGGGCAGCTGCCCTCTCCCTCCTGGACTCTGTTTCCCAGCTCAACTAACTCTGAGCACTTTTACTCTGGCTTTATATACAGTATCCAAACATGCAATGCAGCACTTTCTCTCTGCCAAATGCCAGGGCTGTAACAAAGCCTGTGCACTCACTTGTCAGGTCCCCTCCCACGGTCCAATATGCCTCCCCATTGGACCAGTGGGGGACAGTCAGAACAAGCTGAGCTGCACCTGAGTACAATGAGCAGACCTAACCAATAGATCCTGCTCCCTGGTAGGCAGAGAGCACTCTAAGTTTTACCTGACCAAAAACTTAACTCTCTTCTAGCACCTACCTAGGAGGGTTCTACACATGTATGAGGCACGGATAGGCATGTATGAGGCACGGATGAGACATATTTGTGGCATGGATGGGCGTGTATAAGGCATGTTTGAGGTATGGATGGGCATGTATGAGGCCGAGACGGGCATGGATGGGCATGTATGAGGAGTGGATTGGCATGTATGAGGCATGTTTGAGGCACGGATGAGGTATGTTTGAGGCATGGATGAGGCATGTTTGAGGCACGAATGAGGCATGTTTGAGGCACGGATGGGCATGTTTGAGGCACAGATGAGGCACGTTTGAGGCACGAATGGGGCATGGGTGAGGCATGTTTGAGGCATGGGTGAGGCATGTTTGAGGCACGGGTGAGGCATGTTTGAGGCACGAATGAGGCATGTTTGAGGCACGAATAAGGCATGTTTGAGGCACGGATGGGCATGTTTGAGGTATGAATTGGCACAGATCAGCGCACTTCAGAGACAGCCCACTCTCGCTGCTGCACTGGCTCCCTCCTCTCCTCACACACTGTACCGATCACATGTGAGGAAAGGGGAGGAGCTGAACCGGACATGCGCCGGTTTGTTGACAAGTGATCGCTCTGTCATTGGACGCGCTGTAGCCATTCGGCTATGGCCTGGTCGGCAAGTGGTTAAGCTCATGCCTTCTGCTTTCTATAACTGTCTTCCTAAAGCCGGCCATAGATGGAGTGAAATTCTTGCATCAATACAGCCAGTGTTGGTGGGGTTATCCCTCCTGTGGAGCTGTTGTGTCCTCCCGGCAAGGAGGAACAGGGTGTCGTCCCGGGCCAGGAGAACACACAGTGATTACTGGTAGCGGCTATAGTTGCTGGCAATAATCACATGAAAAATCTGACAGGCTGGTTGTACTCAGGTTGATCAATTGATAAACTTGCGTGCAATCAGCCTGCCCATACATGGTTCAAATCTCGGCCGGTCAAGGCGGAACCAGCTATGGCTGGCTTAAATAGTTCTCAGGAGCAGGGCACTCTGTAAATGTGTTTTATTTGTATCATACTGTTAACTGCAACATTTGAAAAAAAAAAATGATTTGTAATTTTACATTGTGATATGTCATCCAATTATATGTGTGATTTTTTTCTTACCACACTTCATTTTAAATATTATTGCAGTCATTTTGTGCAGATACTAAAAATATAGTGACTATAAAAATGCACATATTTACAATAAAAATATAAAAAAAATCATGTTACAATAAAACAAATCATTTTTCTTGATGCTGCTTTATAAGCAAATTCATTTAAACTCCACTTTGAATTCTCTTCAAGAAGTATTCTAAAATGAAATCCATCTGAGAGAAATCTGATTCAACTTCCTATTTTACAATGTAGATTGGGCCTAGTTAATTATTAGAGCAGAGCTCCTAGCATTCCAGGGAGCAGATGTTGTGCACTGCATATAAAAGAAAGAGATTAAGTTCAAATGAATGCAAATTACATAGTGAAGACCACTATCATATGCTTTCAGTGGGGAGGAATTATACACTTTTTAGTGATATTTTGTACTGTTGCTCCAGTGCCATACACAGTGTCTTTTAGAAGCTTTCTCAGTTTGGGAAAATGGTACAAATACATTTTATTTTTGCTTTTATTTCATTTAGACTTAGACTGCATGTTGCTTGGAGACTCACTATTACCAGCATAGTAAAGAGAGTAGTCAAGCCATTAAAACAACTCATTATCTACAATTTTGTGGCTAACCTGCAACTCTTGCAGACATCTGGTGCCATATTTTAAAATGTCTAAATATGCAAATTATTAAATACGTTTGTTTTTGTACTTTGTTAAATATATATCCATTAATCATGAAAATCTGTCCTATTGTACAGACAAATGGCATTGTTTTGACTAGTTTAGGCTTTGTATTTTTCATTTTAGTTGATTTGTTTGCCTTTATTTAGCAGAATGTATGGTACCATGCAGAAAATATAATATATAGTGCTTAAAGTGTATGTCAAGTCCATTTTTAGATAGAACGAATAAAAAATTAGAACCCCATCAGGAAGCTCTGTTAGAGTTTTACCTTCACTTTCTTTCCTGCTAACAACAGTTTTACCAGATCGGAAGTGATAAGAAAGTTGCAGTAGGGACACAGATAGTACGTTGCTAAATGTTATTAGCAGCACAGGAGATGAGGAAAAATCTCTCTAATGATAGCAGGAAACCCAACTGGGGATATAACCCTTCACCACTATATCCAAAACTAATGCAGCGTACACACAGGCGGACAATCCGATCGTGTGTGGGCTTCATCAGGCCTTTAGCGGACTTTTCCAGTCGAAAATCTGACGGACTTTAGATTTGGAACATGCTTCAAATCTTTAAGTCGTAACTCCGCTGGACCCAGTCTGTATGCTAGACAAAAAATGGACAAAAAAAAACACACATGCTCAGAAGCAAATACGAAACGGAAGGGCTCGGTCTGGTAAAACTAGTGTTCGTATTGTAGATAGCACAATCCTCGCGCTGCAAATTCTGTGTTTGTTGAATGCAGCGCATTAATTGTCTTCTTTATAATGCTAGAAGAACGAAGTTGTTTTGCTGTTCATATTCACAGAGTTCTCACAAACTGATTTCTGGATTATTTCTCCTAATCTCATGAATTATATTGTATTTGTTAAAAGCCATATCTTCATACTAATGTTTACACAATTGTTTTTTGGAGTTATCTTTTATTATTTTTTATTTTATCAAGATCTTTTTTTAGGATTGTTTCAAAATTATTTTCTCTTTATCTCCATATAGCTTTTTTTGTTTTTGTTTGTATAGTTACCACAAAGAACCATTTCTTTTTATTTGTTTCTATTTTTTTTTTGTTAACCACTTCACTACCCGCCTATAGTCATATGACGTCCTGGGATGGGATCTCCCATCCTGGGTGGACGTCATATGACGTCCTGGGATTCCCGGCCGTCTAGGGGGCGCGCGCGCGCCGCGCTGCTCGGGACGCGGTGCGTGTGCCCGGCGGCCGCGATGTCCGCCGGGCACCCGCGATTGCCCGTTAACCGGACCGTGGATCTGTGTGTGTAAACCCAGAACGGAGGAACACTAATCGGTCTCCTCCCCTTGAGCGTCCCCTCCCCCTTCAGTTAGAATCATTCCCTAGGAAACATATTAACCCCTCTCCGCTCCCTAGTGGTTAACCCCTTCACTGCCTGTCACATTTACACAGTAATCAATGCAATTTTATAGCATTGATCGCTGTATAAATGTGAATGGTCCCAAAAATGTGTCAAAAGTGTCCGATGTGTCCGCCATAATGTCGCAGTCACGAAAAAAAATCGTGATCGCCGCTAAAAAAAATAAATAAATATATTTTTTTTAAAAATGCCATAGATCTATCCCGTATTTTGTCGACGCTATAACTTTTGCGCAAACCAATCAATATACGCTTATTGCGATTTTTTTTTTTTACCAAAAATATGTAGAAGAATACGTATCGGCCGAAACTGAGGAAAAAATTTGTTTTTTTAAAAAAAAATTGGGATATTTATTATAGCAAAAAGTAAAAAATATTGTGTTTTTTTCAAAATTGTCGCTCTTCTTTTGTTTATAGCGCAAAAAATAAAAACCGCAGAGGCGATCAAATACCACCAAAAGAAAGCTCTATTTGTGTGGAAAAAGGACGTCAATTTTTTTTGGGTACAACATCGCACGACCGCGCAATTGACGTTTAAAGTGCGACAGCGCTGAAAACTAAAAATTGGCCTGGGAAGGAAGGGGGTGAAATTGCCCTGTATTGAACCGGGTAAGTTACCACAAAGAACCATTTCTTTTGTACATTTTTAATTTTTGTTTTGGTATAAAGTTACCACAAAGAACCTTTTTTTGGTATATTGTTTATTTTTTTTATTTTTTGTTGTAAAGTTACCACAAGAACATTGTTGTCCCTTGTTAATTTGACAGTGTCTATAAAAAACTGATGTTAATAGAAACACATAAAGTATTTTCCTAAAATAAAATATCCATTTATTTATGGTAAACAAAGTAAAGATGAAGTCAACGCTGGAGAAACTTTTTGAATTTGTGAAGACTTTTGGCCCCAGGGCACACATCAGGTCTGTGGAAAAGAAAATTGGGATCTTAAGGAGTCCATATAATAGGGAGCACAATCTGGTCCAGGAATCCCAGAGATCAAGAGCAGCAGCAGATGACATATATGTCCCCAGGCTGTGGTACTACACCAGCCTGCGTCTTCTGTCAGACCAGACTGAAGCCAGGTCATCACTTTCTTCTCTTCGTTCCAGTCTTCCCTCGACGCTGGCCTGCACCCTTTTCTGCAGCCTTCCTTGTAGGCTGGGGCTCTGGTGGTTGACTTGTAGCAGGACCAGGAGGAGGAGGAGGAGGAGGAGGAGGAGGGGATTGCTTGTTTATTTGTGTGTTGACAATTAACTCTCCCTTCAGCCTCCTCCTTGATGACACTGGGCCCAGCCTCCTCCTGGATGACACTTTCCACACCTTCCTCCTGGCTGATATCATCCTGTGTATAAAAAAGGGACATAGTTTGAGTTGTTGTTTCATCAATGACACACAATTTTCAGCTCATGACTTGCAAATTCAATGTTAATACATATAAAAGAGTATCAATCTGACACCAGCATTTTTAAAGCTGGTGACTGTAACGATATCACCTACTGGACATGAAATGCTGTAGCTAGCTGCCATGTTGTTTGGAACACAGCCATGACAGCTTGGCTAACCATGTACATTACAGGAATTCAAAGCTTTTAAGTTCAACAGAAAAGGTTATCTCAACAGAGAAAACAGAACCAGGCTAGGTCATCAACATGGGGACAAGGTGTTGGGGTGGGCTACCCCAAAGCACCCTCCCAATGTTGAGGGCATGTGGCCTGGTAAGGTTCAGGAGGGGGGTCGCTCTCTCATCCCCCCCTCTTTTCCTGCGGCCTGCCAGGTTGCGTGCTCGGATAAGGGTCTGGAATGGATTTTTGGGGGGACCCCACGCCATTTTTTTTTAAATTTTGGCGCGGGGTTCCCCTTAAAATCCATACCAGACCTGAAGGGTCTGGTATGGATTTTGAGGGGGACCCCACGCCATTTAAAAAAAAAATTTGGCCAGGGTTTCCCTTAATATCCATACCAGACCTGAAGGGCCTGGTATGTAATTTAGGGGGACCTCCCACGTCATTTTTTTTTTTTAATTTTCGTTCGGGGTTCCCCTGTGGGGAATTCCCATGCCGTTTTTATCAATTAACTTTTATGGGTATTGTCGGACCGGCAATTCATTTATAGCCGCAAGTAGTTTTAAATGACTTTTTTTTCTTTTAAAATGTCATTTTGCTGTCAGACTGTTCTAAACACGGGAAACATGCGCCCCTTTACCGGCATACTATAGACACCCCCCAGGTACGAAATTTAAAGGAATATTACACATTTATTGTTTCACTTTAGGCCCCTTTCACACTTATACGACTTGTCCCACGATTTTATACTGCAAAATCGTATGACAAGTCATTCTCCATGATTTTCAATGACTACCATTCATATTGGCACGAATTTAAGTCGCGCCGACTTGAAAGTAGTCCCTGCACTACTTTGGCCCAACTTCTATGCGAGTTGTACTCCATAGACCTCAATGTTAAACCCTGAAGTAGCATGCAAATCGTTCCTGAATAATATAGTCACGATTTCAGTACGACTTTGTAAGCACAAGCCTGGCTCGCTGATCGGGAAAGGAATACTTTTTTTTCCTTTCGCGATGAGTGACAGCCAGTGCTGACAACTGTCTGGTATGAATTCTGAGGGGAAACGCCACGCCAAGTTTTAAATGAAAAAACCGGCGTGGGTTCCCCCCACGGACATACCAGGCCCTTAGGTCTGGTATGGATCTAAGGGGAACCCCCTACGCCGAAAAATCAGCGTGGGGCCCCCCCAAAATCCATACCAGACCCTTATCCGAGCACGCAGCCCGGCCGGTCAGGAATGGGGGTGGGGACGAGCGAGCGCCCCCCCCTCCTGGACCGTACCAGGCCGCATGCCCTAAACATGGGGGGTGGGTGCTTTGGGGCATGGGGGGCACCCTGCGGCCCCCCCACCCCAAAGCACCTTGTCCCCATGTTGATGAGGACACGGGCCTCTTCCCGAAAACCCTGGCCGTTGGTTGTCGGGGTCTACGGGCAGGGGGCTTATCGGAATCCGGGAGCCCCCTTTAATAAGGGGGCCCCCAGATCCCGGCCCCCCACCCTATGTAAATGAGTATGGGGTACATCGTACCCCTACCCATTCACCTAGGGAAAAAAGTGCCAATAAAAAACACACTACACAGGTTTTTAAAGTAATTTATTAGACAGCTCCGGGGTCTTCTTCCAATTTCGGGGGTCCTCTTCCGACTTCGGGGGTCTTCTTCCGACTTGGGGGGTCCTCTTCTGACTTCGGGGGTCCTCTTCCAACTTCGGGGGTCTCTCCGGCGTCTTCTCCCGGTGTCCTTCTGCCGGCTCCTCCGCTATCTTCTGCAGCTCAATTGCTAGCGGTGGCCCGGACTTCTGCCTTCTGCCTTCTTCTTTTCTTCCAATGTTGACACGACGCTCTCTCCAGCTGCAATGGTCTCTGAGCTCTCCGCAATGGACTTATATAGGCGGTGACCCCGCCCCCTTATGAGGTCACTGTCTCGGGGCATGCTGGGACTGTGCCGTCATAAGGGGGCGTGGTCATCCCCCGGTGACCACGCCCCCTAAAACGTCACAGTCCCAACATGCCCAGGGACTGTGACGGCATAAGGGGGCGGGGTCACCGCCTATATAAGTCTGTTGCGGAGAGCTCAGAGACCATTGCAGCTGGAGAGAGCGTCGTGTCAACATTGGAAAGTGTCAACATCTCTGGAAGAGAAGAGGGAAGAAGACGATCCAGAAATCCGGGCCACCGCTGGCAAAAGAGCAGCAGAAGATAGCGGTGGAGCCGGCAGAAGATGCGGACACCGGGAGAAGACGCTGGAGAGACCCCCGAAGTCGGAAGAGGACCCCCGAAGTCGGAAGAAGACCCCAGGGCTGCCTAATAAATTACTTTAAAAACCTGTGTAGTGTGTTTTTTATTGACACTTTTTTCCCTAGGTGAATGGGTAGGGGTACGATGTACCCCATACTCATTCACATAGGGTGGGGGGCCGGGATCTGGGGGCCCGCTTATTAAAGGGGGCTCCCGGATTCCGATAAGCCCCCCACCCGCAGACCCCGACAACCAACGGCCAGGGTTGTCGGGAAGAGGCCCTTGTCCTCATCAACATGGGGACAAGGTGCTTTGGCGTGGGGGGGCCCGCAGGGCGCCCCCCATGCCCCAAAGCACCTACCCCCCCATGTTAAGGGCATGCGGCCTGGTACAGTCCAGGAGGGGGGGGGGGGGCGCTCGCTCTTCCCCACCCCCATTTCTGACCGGCCGGGCTGCGTGCTCGGATAAGGGTCTGGTATGGATTTTGGGGGGACCCCCACGCCGATTTTTTGGCGTAGGGGGTTCCCCTTACAATCCATACCAGACCTAAGGGCCTGGTATGCCCCTGGGGGGGAACCCACGCCAGTTTTTTTATTTAAAACTTGGCGTGGGGTTCCCCCTTATGATTCATACGAACTACTGTATGTTTTAATTTGTTAATGCCAAAAATGTGGCAAAGTCGTACAAAGTAGTACTGCTCCCAAATCGCGGCAAAGTCGCGGCTGCGAAATCGCGGTAAAATTGCGCGACTTTGAAGTCGTATAAGTGTGAAAGGGGCCTTAAGCATTATTAAAATCACTGCTCCTGGAAAAACGTCCGTTTTTAAAACTTTTTTTGCATTGATCCATGTACCCTGGGGCAGGACCCAGGTCCCCAAACACTTTTTATGACAATAACTTGCATATAAGCCTTTAAAATTAGCACTTTTGATTATTATGTTCGTGTCCCATAGACTTTAACGGTGTTCGCGCGTTCGAACAAATTTTTTGCCTGTTCACATGTTCTGGAGCGAACCGAACAGGGGGTGTTCGGCTCATCCCTAATATATATATATATACACACAGTGCAGTCAGTGCAGAGTATATATCTATATCTATATCTATCTATATATATATATATATATATATATATATATATATATATATATATATATATATATATATATATATAGATACCCTCTGTAGAAGTCCGTGATAACAAAACCGGTCAGGGCGTGACCTACACGACAACACGGAAGTGACGTTTGCGCTCCACTGTTCACTACCACCTACCAGGAAGATAGTGTGGTGTCTGCAGGGAAACACACATCCTATCCTGGACGGCTGGACATGGTGACAGCGCCCTCTGGGCTTATTTATCTGCTTGTTTCACTGGGTTACATTGTACATAGTTAGGATTAAGGGGACCGCTGTTGTATAGGGGATTTTTACATTATTAAACAGGATTACACTATGTTGGTGTTACTCTTGTGTTTTATGGTATATATGGAGCCCCTTTACCAGTGGATTCTGCTGATGATGAGGACTTAGTATTGAAGTGGATGCTGAATACCTTACTCAATGCTCTTGTATTAGCGGCTTCTGGTGAGTTTGACCCCCTGGGGGAGTGTGCATCACAAGGTGGAATACGTTTTCTTTCTGGTGAAAGGTGCACGCTTGGACATCAGTGATTCTACACCTATAAAAGCCTTGAACTGTCTTCATTATACCTTCTACATAGAGACTTACATTTGTGTTTTTGGCCACATACTGGGACACATTTTTTGTGGCTTTTATTTTTAGCGCTGTTCTGAGTATTTAATGATCCAGCGTCTGATTGCTAGACTTTTATACTACTGTATTTATGCCATTTTCTTCCTTTTTAAACAGCTGCTTTTTACTTTTGAATATTTTGAGGATTATATATTTATTTAGTGTTTATTTAATTAATACTGCACATAGAACTGTGGGATTGATCTGGCGCTGAGTGGGTGTGTTGCAGGCCATATTATACACACTTTTTTCTGTATATATATATATATATATATATATATATACACATACAGTGCAGTCAGTGCAGAGTATATAATAGTGCATTAAAATGGGTAAGGGGAACCCTATGACAGAATTAAGAAGCAAGAAGGCTCTTTGGGTCTGGTATAGATTTTAAGGGGAACGCCATGCAAAAAATGTAAAAAGTATGGCGTGAGGCCCCCCCCAAAATCCATACCAGACCTTTATCCAAGCAAGCAGCCTGGCAGGCCAGGAAAGGATGGGGGGGCGAGCGAGCACCCCCTCTCCTGAACCATACCAGGCTGCTTGCCCTCAACATGGGGAGGGTGCTTTGGTGTCTCCTGCAATGCACCTTGTCCCCATGTTGATGGGAACAAGGGCCTCACCCCCACAACCCTGGCCGGGTGGTTGCAGGGGTCTGCGGGTGGGGGGCTTATCAGAATCTGGAAGCCCCCTTTAACAAGGGGGCCCCTAGATCTCAGCCCCCCATATGTGAATGGGTATGGGGTACATTGTACCCCTACTCATTCACCCAAAAAGTATCAAAAAGTAAAAACCACAATAGACAGTTTTTGACAATTCCTATATTAAAAAAAAGTGAAAAAAAAAGTGTCCCACGATGTCCATCCATCTTCAATCATGCCGCCCGATGGACCCAAAAAATAGAAAAAAAAAAAAAGCTCTGCCTCGATTGGAGTCCTCCCGCCAACTGCTGTCTCTTGGCAGTGACAGCTGTTTTATAGGAAAAGGCGGGGCCACCTGGTGACATTACTGAGTGATCCCGTCCCCTTCTGATATCATGTGATGTCAGAGGGGGCGGGGTCATTCAGTTACCTCAGCGGGTGGCCTGCTCTTGCCTATATAACAGCTGTCATAGCCAAAAGACAGCAGTCGCCAGGAGGCCTCCCATGGAGGCAGAGTTTTCAATTTTTTTCCCCTATTTTTCGGGTCCATTGGGCGGCGTGATTGACGATGGTTGTTCATCGTGGGCCCCTCTTTTATTATTTTTTTTTTTTTTAAATAAAGGAATTGTTAAAAACTGTCTATTGTGGTTTTTACTTTTTCAACACTTTTTTTGGTGAATTGATAGGGGTACAATATACCTCATATCCATTCACATAGGGGGGCGGGATGTGGGGGCCCCCTTGTCAAAGGGGGCTTCCAGATTTCGATAACCCCCCCACCCACAGACCTAGACCCACCCGGCCAGGGTTGTGGGGACGAGGCCCTTGTCCCCATCAACATGGGGACAAGGTGCTTTGGGGGGGGCCCTAAAGCACCCTCCTTATGTTGAGGGCAAGTGGCCTCATATGGTTCGGGGGGGCGCTCACTCCCCCCCTTTCCTGGCCTGCCAGGCTGCTTGCTCAGATAAGGGTCTGGTATGGATTTTGGGGGGGACCCCACGCCAATTTTTTAAAAAAACTTGGCATGGAGTTCCGCTTAAAATCTATGCCAGACCCAAAGGCTTGGTATGGATTTTGGGGGGGAACCATACTGGTTTTTTTTTACATTTTGGCATGGAGGTCCCCTTAATATTCATACCAGACCCAAAGGACAGCCTTGAGCAAGTTTAAATGACATTTTTTTCCTTTAAAAATGTCATTTTGCTGCGGCACTGTTGTACACATCACACAGATGCACCATTTTACAGGGGACCCCCCCAGGCACAATATTTAAAGGAATATTTCATTTTTATTGTTTCACTTTAAGCATTTTTTTTAAATGATTTTTTTTAACATTGATACATGTCCTCTAGGGCAGTACCCGGGTCCCCATACACTTTTTATGGCATATAAGTCTTTAAAATTAGCACTTTTGGTTTTTCATGTTCGTGCCCCATAGACTTTAATAAGGTTCGCAGGTTCACACAAATTTTTTGCCTGTTCGCATGTTCTGGTGCGAACCAAACCGGGGGGGGGGGGGGGGGGGTGTTCGGTCCATCCCTAATTGACATAGACCTTAAAGTGTATTTCAAAAAATCTTTTTGTTGGGGGGGGGGGGAGGGATAGAGTAGGGAAATGTTAGATCCTTTCTCCGGATTATTTTTCCGCCTGTCTGTATCTCTACTAGGGAGATTCACCCTCTCTATATATCCTGATACCATTTGTCACCAGAACCGTTAGTGAGGACTCTGATTGTGGTGACAACTATCCAAGAAAGGATTTCCCACACTTTGGAGATATTTCCTCTCATTTCCTACTGTGCTTATGGGACAGAAAATGAAAATCTCCCCAATAGGAAACAAATGGCATAAAAAACTGACAGGAATTTTAATTCTTCCCTATGCTAGTCAAAAATTCCCTTACTGCCCTCTGCATTCCAATGCATTATTCCAGTACATTGTTCAGCATGGATAGAGCACTGGCAATGGTCATCAATATTATTATTATTTTTTTTTTTTTTGACAGATTGAGGTTGATTTACTAAAACCTGCAGAGTGCAAAATCTGGTGAAGCTGTGCATGGTAGCTAATCAGCTTCAAACTTCAGCTCGCTCAATTCAGCCTTGACAACAAAACTTGGAAGCTGATTGGTTTCTATGCAGAGCTGAACTCTCCAGTTTTAGTAAATCAACCTCACTGTGTTTTCTTTTGGTGGAAAATAACCACTGCATTTTTTTTGTTTTGTTTTTATTTTTATTTTTTACTATATAAAGAAGAAAAGACCCAAAATGATAAAAAAAATAAAATAAAAATGTTTTTTTTAATTTCTGCTATAAAAATGCCAGGACTTTGGGACTTTTAGCTTTGGGACAGGATCCCTTATACTGTAAATTATCAACACAATTATTGTTTTTTAAGTATTAACAAAAGGGGGTGATTTACTAAAAAATACATTTTAAACTTAGCTTTTGTTAACTTTAAATACTCAGTCATTGAAAAAAAAGGTTCTTTTTAATTAACCTGATTGGCAAATAAGAACGAACACAGACAATGTTAAGATAAAACCAGGCTTTCTACTGTTTTCTACAGTGATCGCTCCGATTGGTTCACAAGGAACAGAACCGCTCTGATTGGCTCTTTTCATTTTGCCTGTGATCTGCACTATCTAATGAGAGTATGCTCACACATTGTGTGCACCTGGTGCACACACATATGCACACACACGCACGCACAAGCTCGCTATTGTTAACAATGGCATTATGCTGCCTATTCTCCTCATCTCCACAGTATAGACCAGGGGTCTCCAAACCAGTGTCGCCAACCTACCAGATTGAAATTTACTGGCACAACACCCAAAATTTACTGGCACCACCACGTTTTTACTGGCATTTCACAAAAGTTCCAAAATTACATTTTTAGGTGTAAATTTCAGTATTTAGGCTACAAACAGGTATGCTAAGCAAATAGCAATGTGATTTAAGGTAGATTTTAAGGTAAAAAAACATATTTTCGGTATTTTCGACATAATAAGGAATTATCTAGTCCAATCACCTCCTGCCTCCATCACCTGTCACCAATACTCCCTGCCAGACTGCCTCCATCCCCCTCTGCCTCCACCCCCCTCTGCCACCATCACCACCTGCTCCAGTCCATCCCCCTCTGCCACCATCCCCCTCTGCCACCAACACCACCTGCTCCAGTCCATCCCCCTCTGCCACCATCCCCCTCTGCCACCAACACCACCTGCTCCAGTCCATCCCCCTCTGCCACCATCCCCCTCTGCCACCAACACCACCTGCTCCAGTCCATCCCCCTCTGCCACCATCCCCCTCTGCCACCAACACCACCTGCTCCAGTCCATCCCCCTCTGCCACCATCCCCTTCTGCCACTGACCCCTCTGCCACCATCATACCATGTCTCCACCCCCCTCTGCCACCATCACACCCTGCCTCCATCCCCCTCTGCCACCATCACCCCCTACCACTATCCCCCCTCTGCCAGACTGCCTCCATCCCCCTCTGCCACTATCCCCCTCTGCCACCATCACCACCTGCTCCATCCCCCTCTGCCATCATCACCCCCTGCCACAATCCCCCTCTGCCACCATCATACCCTGCCTCCACCCCCCTCTGCCACCATTACCCCCTGCCACCACCGCCCTCTGCCAGACTGCCTCCACCCCCCTCTGCCACCATCACCACCTGCTCCATCCCCCTCTGCCACCATTACCCCCTGCCACCACCGCCCTCTGCCAGACTGCCTCCACCCCCCTCTGCCACTATCCCCCTCTGCCACCATCACCACCTGCTCCATCCCCCTCTGCCATCATCACCCCCTGCCACCATCATACCCTGCCTTCACCCCCTCTGCCACCATCAGCCCCTGCCACAATCCCCCTCTGCCACCATCATACCCTGCCTCCACCCCCCTCTGCCAGACTGCCTCCATCCCCCTCTGCCACCAACACCACCTGCTCCAGTCCACCCCCCTCTGCCACCATCCCCCTCTGCCACCAACAGGACCTGCTCAAGTCCACCCCCCTCTGCCACCATCCCCCTCTGCCACCAACACGACCTGCTCCAGTCCATCCCCCTCTGCCACCATCACCTTCTGTCACCGTCGGCTGGGCTGTCACTCTGTCCCAGACTCCCCCCGGTCCCCGTAGACTCTGGATTGCCTGGTCCTGGATGCAGGGCAACCCTCCATTCCGCCGGCGCGTGCTGCTCAGCCTCCGAGACCTGCTGCTCCAGTGGCAGAGTCGCCTGGCCCTGGCTCAGCTGTCAGCTTGCCTTGCCGCCGCGGCGCCGCGGCCGCGCTCGATCAATTCAAAAATGGCGCCGGGCGGCGGCATTACGTTACTGCGCATGCGCCGCCCGGCCGAGCGCGTACGAGCTTTCCCGAGCCCGGCCGGCTTCGGAACGGCGCATGCGCAGTTGCGTGGCCGGCTCGCGGCCATCATTTTTACGGGCACCGGTGCCCGTAACGGGCATTCACGGGCGCCCCGAAAAACGGGTCATTTTTACGGGCTGCCCGTAAATCTACGGGCGGTTGGCAACACTGCTCCAAACTTTCCAAAGGGCCAGTTTACTGTCCTTCAGACTTTAGGGGGGCTGGACTGTGGCAATTGGAAGTAGAAAATGTCCTGACGTCAGTGGGGAAAAATTAATGCCCCATTGTTTGTTTCAGTGAGAGTAATTGTGCCCCAGCATTGGGGTCATTGGGAGGAATTATGCCCCATCATTTTGGTCATTGGGTCCCATTGTTAGTGTCATTGGGGAGGAATAGTGCCCCATCATTGGTGTAATTGAGTGGAATTGTGTCCATTTATTAGTGTCAGTAGGGGGAATTATGTCCCATTGTTGGTATCAGTGGATAAAACAATGCCCCAAGGCCCAGATAAAAGCAAGCAAGGTGCTGCATCTGGCCCCCAGGCCACAGTTTGGAGACCACTGGTATAGACACTAATAAGAAACAAAGAAACCTAAAACAGTGACAGCAGTTTGCTTTTTGTTAACCTTTTTGTGTCTGATATAAACAAAGGAACACCAAATAGCACTGTGCTAAGTATAAGTACCAAAATATCTCACTACATGTGTTCAAAAAGTCACAGCAGATCCCGAAAAGGTCCGAACTACCTTGACATGTCATGGCATTCCCTATTTTTTGAAGAGGCCTTCCATAAGTTAATTTGAATGTACCACTTGCATTTACAATGTTTCAGGATTTCTTTCTATTGCTTTTCCATGGAGTCATTTGAATCTAGCATGCCAGTGTCATAATTGCTAATATTGTTTGTTGAACATTTCAAAATTCTCTTGAATTCTCTTGAGTTTTCTTGAATAAAGAATTATTTGACAAAAAGTCACAGTACTTACAGGTATATAAATATGATTCCACTTGCAGAACTAAACAGGGGCTTTGCAGCTTCTGATATTCCTTG
This sequence comes from Lithobates septentrionalis, assembly GCA_037952835.1. Lineage (NCBI taxonomy): Eukaryota > Metazoa > Chordata > Amphibia > Anura > Ranidae > Lithobates > Lithobates septentrionalis. The sequence goes on along the minus strand of JBBDGP010002899.1, from coordinate 66,131 downwards.
AGATAGGGAATAGCTGAAAAAACAAAGGGAGAAAAAAGAAAGCGCAGGCCATGGTGCAGGTTAATCCTTTTATTATACATCATGAAGAAAAAAATAAAATCATTGCACTCACTAAGCTATGGGGTCAAACAGGTGCTTCAGCAGTGTTGCACAAGCAAAGGTGATACACGGACTTCATATGGCTGGTAAGCACTCCTCCTAATGAACTAGACAGTGGATGAATGGAGACTCTCTGTATATCTGCACCTATGTGATACATATAGAATTCTGGAAGCTAGATTGATACCTCCCACAGAAGGGCTATCCAAATCTTGCTTCAAAGATCTATCACAGAGCAGAGTACAGCCAAACTGAACACTCACTGGGAAAAGCCGCACATACAAATATGGGGGGCTGAGCCAGCAGACACTGTGAAGATAGATACAGACCGGCCGCCAAGGATAATGCTACATTACTCTAGGTTACCATGACAACACGTTTTGAGTGTGCCCCCCTTTGTCTAATCTACGACACTGCTGAAAGGACCTCGTGTATATAACAGTTTGCCCCATATACATGTTGACCCTTTACAGACTTGCAAGGTCATATTTCTTGAGTACTCTATATTGACTGGTATAATTCTGACAAATGTAACTAAAGGCTATTTATAAGTATACATATACTGCATAGAAACATTTTATGTGCAATTTGATTTATTTATTAATTGTAAACAGATTAAAACTTGTATAATTGCAATGTGCAATCCTTACATCATAACATGCTTGGTTAATTCTACATGAATGTAAATACATATGTACATACAGTATATGGAGATATTGTAAAAAATATCATAAAAATTATCATGAAAATCATCATTTAAAAAAAATCATAAAAAAATGCATATGCAAAAAAATATAGATTATAATATAAAAAAATAGTTTGAATAGATAATATAGTATAATATTAATATCTATTTAAAAAACAGAAATATACATTCTAAAATTAATTATAAAAATTATAAAAAATCTCCTAAAATCGAAATCCACTAGCTAATCAAAAAACAGCTTAGTAATGAAGCCAGACTGTGACCTCAAATCTTTTGCAATATATACTGCCCAACAGCATAAAGACAATGCATATGGTAATAATAGAATTACATATCCACTAAGGGAATATAATATTCTCCTAAATGATGGTGCTAATCTCAAGTTCTTCATTGATTCCCCCAGAAGACATGCTGTTCAACGTAAAGATCCAGAAGTCTGGAAAATCTTTCCGCTACCGGCACATACATGGGTATTGCTTCAATACCAAATAATATCAAACCCTGTGTGTCTTTTTTGTGATGTGTAACAAAATGACGTAGAACGCTATGTTTGTCACTACCTAAATAAATCTACGATGCTCATTAAATCTGGTGCAAACTGTACGGATGGTGGGGCCCATGTAATAGAAGCCACAGGAGCACTTCAGGCCATATACTACAAACTGTGTGCTACAGTTGATAAACTGTTTGATTTTGAATGCTTGGCCATCCTTATCTGTAAAGCTTTTTTCCCATGTTGAATAAACTTGCAGGCTTTACAGTTTGTCTTGTTGCACTGATAGGGACTTTGGATGTTAAAAAAGGTAAGAATGTCTTTAGTGCTTGAATTATGACTTTTTAATTTACTAGGTGCAATCAGAATTGTTATTTTAATGGGGTACCAAAGCAGAGTGATGACAAATCTCCCTTTAACAACTTTGGGGTCACATTTATGACCAAGATTAACAGCCAACATTGGTCAATCAAGAATATCATGACTAAACCTTGACCCATATTACTAAAGGAATCGGCTTTGCAGAAAGTTCTACTGGGAAAAACCTAATGCCCCGTACACACGGTCGGATTTTCCGATGGAAAATGTCCGATCGGAGCATGTTGTCGGAAATTCCGACCGTGTGTGGGCTCCATCGGACATTTTCCATCGGATTTTCCGACACACAAAGTTAGAGAGCAGGAGATAAAATTTTCCGACAACAAAATCCGTTGTCGGAAATTCCGATCGTGTGTACACAAATCCGACGGACAAAGTGCCACGCATGCTCAGAATAAATAAAGAGATGAAAGCTATAGTCCCGACGTACGTGTTTTACGTCACCGCGTTCAGAATGATCGGATTTTCCGACAACTGCGACCGTGTGTAGACAAAACAAGTTTGAGCCAACATTCGTCGGAAAAAAACCTAGGATTTTGTTGTCGGAATGTCCGAACAAAGTCAGACCGTGTGTACGCCCCATTAGAGGTGTTTAGGAGAGCTGAAAATATCAAAAATATGATTGCACCTAGTAAACTGAAAAGCCATAAAAAAAAGCCATAATTCAGGCACTCAGACATTGTTACCATTTTTAACATCCAAAGCTCCTATCAGTACAACAAGAATTGTAAGGCCTGTAAGGGCATAAAAGCTTTATGCCCTGTACACACGGTCAGATTTTCAGACGGAAAATTCCTTTATTAAGGGCTCATAACCAAACAAAGAGGAAGGCAACGCTGGAGAAACAGCAGAAATTGGCGAAGCCTTTGGCCCCCAGGGCACACATCAATTATTTCCAGGCAAGTCCATATATAAGGGGAGTGCAGTCTGGTCCAGAAGTCCAAGAGATCCTGAACAGCAGCAGATGACATACATGTCCCCAGGCTGTGGTCATACAAGAGCCTGCATCTTTTGTCAGACCAGACTGAACCCAGGTCATCACTCTCTGGTCTTCCTTCCACGCTTCCTTCCACGCTGTGTCTGTGGTGGTGGAGTTGTGGCAGGAGGAGGAGGAGGAGGATGGTCCAACTCACACAGGTGGGTTTTGTGTGTGATTTCAACCCTCACCCCCTTAGTTAGTGTTTTGTAAAGAAGGTCCTCACACAGGAGGCATTGACCCTCCTGCATGCCCTGCAGTTTTGTGGCAGCCATGGAGGCAAAGGCCTCTTCAGGAGTGGGGAAGGCTCTGAGGGACGCAGAAGCCTCCTGTATCAGCCTGAGTGCTGAATCCTGCACGTTACTCCCCTTCCTGGGTCTTTTGGTTGGAAGGCGGAGGGGAGGAACCTGCGATTCTGTCATTCTCCTACTGGGCCTGGCCTTCTCCTGGCTGCCACTTAGCCCCGCCTCCTCCTGGCTGCCACTAACCCCCGCCTCCTCCTGGCTGCCACATTCCACAGCCTCCTCCTGTGTGCCACATTCCAGAGCCTCCTCCTGGCTGAGGTTTCCCTGTGTATGAAAAAGGGACATCCTTTTAGTTTTTTCTTCATCAATCACACACAATTTTCACCTCATGATTGTTGCAAATTGAATGTTAACAAAAATAACAGACTATCATTCTGAGCCCAGCATTTTTTTTATAATCCCCATTTTTGGTGCCCACTACTGTCTATTGATATGAAAAACACTTTATGAAATCAGCAATTAGTGATCAATAATAACATCTAGTAAACATCATTTATTTATTGACAAGGAATCTGTAGAAGAATGCTATACCTGACTCCAGCTGGGCTCCTCCACTTCTTCCTGGCTGGAAGTCCCAGGTTGGACATCGGAAGCCTCAGCTGGGGTGGAAGATAGGGTGGAAGGAAGAGTGGAAGAGTAGAGAGGGATTCCCTGACTCCAGTCTGGTCTGACAGAAATCACAGTCTCTCATAGTACCACAGCCTGGGGACATAAATGTCATCTGCTGCAGCTCCTGATCTCTGGGAATCCGTGACCTTCTTGCGCTCCCTAAGATATGTGCTCCTCAGGCCACCAATTTTGGCTTTTAAATAGGGGATGGTTGCCGTGGGGACCACCGGCTTCACCAAATCCAGCAGTTTCTCCAGCGCTGCCTGCCTCTTTTGTTTATTATTATATTGTGGGCGTTTCCCCTGCCACAGACAGGGCAGCTCCCTGTATTTGTCTATGAACAGGGGGAGGAAGTTGTGGTCATTGAAGCCATCCATTTTATCTGCAAGACACAAGACAAACCCTATTGTCAGGCTAAAGTCTCCTAATCTTGTTACAATATAGGCTTCAATCTAGAATCAGTATAGGCCCAAATTGAGATCTTACCTTCGTTATCACGATCGGCGCCTCCGATACCCCTTCCTCCGCTCACAGATCGTACGTATTACGCACGCGTGTTACGCTTTATATACACTGCGCATGCGTGAAACTTCGCCCACCCCTGACGTTCTTTCTAGTCTATTCCCCGCCCCTTCTTGTTCTGCGCAGTGGGGGGAGAGCACATACCGGAGACACAACAGGTGCGTACTAATTACAGCAACGAGGAGGAGGAGGAAAGCCCGGAGCCAGAAACGTCCCGATCCCGGAAGAGACGATTTAAGGCCTCAAATACGTCCTTTGGGGAGATGTTGGAGATGGTCGACATAATGAAGAGGGCCGACTATGACGGGAAGTATGGACCTTACCCAAACCCCAATGACCGAAAGGCCAAGATCATGGCGAAAGTGGTCAAAAGTCTGCAGAAGAATTTCGGGGAAAGACGATCCAAGGATCAACTCAGTAAGCGGTGGTCGGACCGCAAATTAAGGGAGCACGAGCAGTACAGAAGGATCAGGAGAGTGCTGCAAAAAAGTAGGTAGTTGTGCTGTGTTCCTATTCTTTTTTTTTCTTACGTTCGTGCTGCTCCATGTGTTTTTCTTTACTGTTGTACAGTTTAAAATGGCAACTTTCATGTTCATGGGCACATTGTTCGTTCATATGAAACATTGTTCGTTCGGCATTGAAAACACCATTGTTTTGGCCACATGCATTTGAATACATTTTTGCTAGCCTACTTCTCTTAAAATAATTTGGTGTCTAGATGGGTTGCTAACTAGAATGTAATGCAAACTAGATTCTGTGTAAGGAGAGGACACTCAGCAGCTGTTTACACATCTGGACACTGGAACACTATTGTGGGACACAAGAACACCCTTTTTATTAGGGGTCCACACAGGTGCTCCAGTGTATACTATAGGGGTGTCTCCATCTGAGAAGCTTGTACAAAACAGGTAAGTATTCAAGCTTGACAAAGTCAAAAAATATTTCTTCATCTTGTAACCTATTTCTGCCATCAAATATCTGTGTGCTAAGTATACCTATTTTTTTTACATAGGAGAGAAAAGTCTCGGAGGAAACCCCTCATCAGAGGAGACAACGGACCCCCCACCTCTGGAAGAAGGAGAAATCCCACAAAGCCAACAGGAGGAGGTGGAAGGAGACTTGGTGGAAATTGTCACCACAACAGGTGAGTGTCTGCAACCACAGGCTCAGGTAAGAGATGGATGCCGGCATATTTATAATACATGGTGTGTTTTTGTTTCTATATTTTTAGGTGATCATGATGATGTGGATCCAGGTCATTTCACCAGTGAAAGTGCACAGATCCTAATCGGGGAGGTCATGGGGTGTAATGGGGACTTGGAAAACATCCAGAAAAACATCAATGATGTTAAAAACAAAATGAAGAACATCATTGATGTTTTAGGGAGAGTTTAAAAGACCTTCAAATCCCTGACTTTTTTGTGGTATTTGTAATGGAAGAATTTTTAACATTTCTTGCCATTTTATAGAAAAGCCAAATTTTGAAGATGCACACAGTGGGGTTGATTTACTAAAGGCAAAGAGACCGTGCACTTTGCAGAGGGCAGTTGCCCTTTGCAAGTGCAATTGCTCCAGAGCTTAGTAAATGAGGTAAGGCTTGACTTTGCAAAGAGTAACCAATCCTGTGTAAGGAAAATAAAAAAAACAGCATTTTTGCTTGCACATGAAAGGATGATGGAAGTCTGCCGAACTTCTGCTCATTTACTAAGCCCTGGAGCAACTGCTCATGCAGAGGGCAACTGCACTTTGCAAAGTGCACAGTCTTTTTCCCTTTAGTAAATCAACCCCAGTGTGTCAACATGTGCTATCTGCCATCATGGGAGATCAATGTGGGCGTTATGGTGGTGCAACCCCTTCCTCAATAATAAAGTAACTGGGAGGAAGGGGTTGCACCCCCAAAACACGTCCCTTGATTCCCTGTGATGGCAGCTAGCACATGTTGACATTCGGCAATTTGTGTGCATCTTCAAAATTTGGCTTTTCCAGGGGTGACTTCACCCCATCTGAACGCAATATCAAACACAGTTTATAAATACTCATGTCTGATATTGCCTTCTATTTCTACAAAAGTTGAACTTTGGAAGTTCCAGATTTGTGTATTTCTTGTTTGTTGGAAACATGCCTGTTTTACCTTATATGGACATTTCTACTTTTATTAATGTGACCCAAAAAATTGTTATACAACAAACATGTTGGTTTGTTTTAAAAACCTTTTATAAATGCACATGTGATTGTGCTGGTATTAAAAAGATTTATACTCAAGAATGTGTGGATTATTGTTTCAATGCTCCTAAAATTTTGTAGTGGTAAAATTGTTGTTTTCAATGACAATGGGGGTTATTTCCTAACTGCAAATCCACTTTGCACTACAAGTGCAGTTTCAGTGCAGGCTCACTTGTAGTGCAAAGTGTATTTTCCTTTAGTAAATAACACCCAACAGTGCTTTCTAATGTTACACAATCACAACATTTTCAGGACTCCCCACATTTCTGTCAGGGTCAGCTAAAAGAAACACAAGCAGTAAATGTCACCAAAGTTTTTAGTAGTTAAAATGATTTTTTTATTTGTAAAATGTACAGACATTGTCTGGCATAGTGATGGCCCCCCTACCTGCAAAGTAATCAAGGTATCTAAGACAGACCTCACGGGCACTCAGGGGGGGGGGGGCAAGCCAGGACGGCCAGCCTCAAGCGCCATCAGGGTTGGTTCATTTACTTGAATTCCAGCCTCAGGCCCAACTGAGGCAGCATAGTTGGCAGAATTTCACCTTAAAAAGTTGTGGAGAACACAGCACGCCAGGATGATATAATTCAGTTTATACTCCGCCATATGTATGGGTGTAAGAAATAGGCGGAACTGGCTGGTCATGATTCCAAACGTGTTCTCCACCACTCTTCTGGCTCTGACCAGCCGGTAATTAAAAACCCTCTGGTCCGGGGTGAGGGTCCTCATAGGGAATGGCCACATAAGATGGTCCCCCAGTGCAAACGCTTCATCTGCAATGAAGACGAATGGGAGTCCTTCCACATTGTCTTCTGGAGGTGGCAAGTCCAAGCTGCCATTCTGGAGACGCCTGTAGAACTCCGTCAGGGCGATGACTCCACCATCGGACATCCGGCCATTCTTCCCCACGTCCACATACAGGAACTTGTAAGTAGCCGACACCACTACCAACATCACAATACTATTGAACCCCTTGTAGTTGTAATAGTATGACCCCGAGTTGGGTGGTGGGACGATGTGGACGTGTTTCCCATCAATTGCCCCTCCGCAGTTAGGAAAGTCCCACCGCTGGGCAAAGTGGGAGGCCACAGTCTGCCATTCCTGTGGCGTGGAAGAAAACTGTGGAGTCAAACAAGAAAAATAAATTATTCCTTTTGCACATAAACATGGAAAGCAGATTAGACACAGACATTCTTGGCCAACATCAGTATAACATTTATTTTTGGGAGTATTTAAAGACCAAGGTATAAGGTCCACCTATCAGATCCCCCCCCCTCTCATGGGCCATTTCTAAAATTTTATGGGGGGGGGGGGATATGTTTTGGACAGGTAACCCTCTCCACTTTATTGAGAGATGAATGCCTAAATAATGTGTATTACTTTGGCCAGCCCCTCCTTACTTTACACTATTGGCAGCCCACTGGACAGGTAAGAAGTGTCATAATAGAAAGAGATAAATACACACTGTACACATTTTGGCACAATTTTACAATCTGCTATTACCTATCAAGATAATAATAGGATACAAAAACTTCAAACTTTTGAAAGTATTCAGGCAGGCCCTTGCACTACATGCTTTGGGGAATAAATTAGATTAGATCCATAAATCTAATCACTAAAGAGGTGGGTATAGTGTGTATGGGTTTGGCAAAGTCAGCAGATAGAGGATTGTTATCAGCTGAGTTAGCAGTTGGGGGGAGGGAGGGTTCCAAATGATTTTGGGACACAAAAAAAGCCTCTGGCACTCTGCCTGAATTTCAAACACACATCACAATTTTCTACATTTTAGGGGGTATTTAGGGTAAAGCACTACTATGGAGCTGACAAAATACATTGTTAAGTGACTACATGAGGTAAATATAGGCCCAGGAGAGCATGCTGGGGAGGTAAGTGAAGGCAAATATGTATGAAGGACAAAAAAAAATTAATGAAAAATCCAGCATGCATGAGGACAAAGGGGACATTCACAGCATATTACAATCATGGTAATTAGGGAATGAGGAAAGAAATACAATATATTATCAAACATTAAATACAATAAAATGTGATGTTAAAGGATAAATCTTACCTTAATATACTCCTTCTGCAGGACCTGAATGATGGCAGAACAGGTCTCTGGGATAGTGATCCCCAGAGCCTGGGGGGAGATGCCTGTCGAGAACTTGAGGTCCTGCAGGCTTCTCACCGTCGCCAAGTATCGCAGGGTGGCGACTAGCCTCCGCTCCGAAATGATGCCTTTCCGCATGCAGGTGTCCTGCCTGCTGATATAGGGGTTCAGCAAAGCCAACAAACGGTGAAATACGGGGTCCGTCATCCGGAGAAAGTTCCCAAAAACATCAGGATTATTCTCACGACTCTCACGGAGCAAAGGCATGTGACAGAACTGGTCACGCTGGAGCAACCAATTCTTGGTCCATGAACTCCTCCTCGCCCTGTTCATGGACTGGACTTGTGTGAAGGTAAGGACCCCAACACCAAGCCTCCACACAGTACGAACTCTACGAGGAGTACGTATACGCAACATGGCTAGAAAACGGTTGGCTGCTCAGAACGCAGTAACAGAACACACTGAAGAACAGCAAGGCCTGTGAAGAGCGACCTGAAAAACAGCAACGAGCGGACAAGAACGCACTGAAGAATCAAATACGAACTCACTGCATGCACTGAAGACCAGATACAAACCCACAAGCACCAACTGAACAGCAGAAAACGATCTGAAAACCACGAGTCTGAAAAAGCGCAAATCGTCTCTCACCAAACTTTTACTAACATTAGCAAAAGGAGCCCAAAGGGTGCCACGCTTGGTTCTGAACTGCCCTTTTCTAGTCTCGTCGTACGTGGTGTACGTGACCGCGTTCTTGGTGATCGGAAATTCCGACAACTTTGTGCGACTGTGTGTATGCAAAACAAGTTTGAGCCAACATCCATCGGAAAAAATCCATGGATTTTTTTGTCGGAATGTCCGATCAATGTCCGATCATGTGTACAGGGCATTAGAGTTCAGCATGGCCAAGCATTAAAAATCAAACACTTATCAACTGTAGCACACAGTTTGAGTAAATGGCCTGAAGTGCTCCTGTGGCCTCTATTACATGGGCCGCACCATCCGTATGATGTGCACCAGGTTTAGTGAGCATCATAGATTTAAAAAGCAGAGTAGTGACAAAAATAGCGTGCCACGTCATTTTGTTGCACATCAAAACAAAGACACGCAGGGTTTGATATTATATGGTATAGAAACAAATACCAATGTATATGCCGGTAGAGGAAAGATTTTCCATAATTTGCCAGAGGGAGACATTCTGGATATTTACGTCGAATAGCATGTCTCCTGGGGGGCTCAACAAAGAGCTTAGGATTAGCACCATCATTTAAGAGAATATTATACTCCCTTAGTGGATATGTACTTCTATTATTACCATATGCATAGTCTTTATGTTGTTAGGATGTACAGTATATTGCAATAGCTTTAAGGTCGCAGTCATACTAAACTGTTTTTTGGTTAGCTAGTGGATTTATATTTAAGGAGACGCTTCATAATTTTTATAACTGATAATAGATTTTTATATTTGTATTTTTTATATAGATATTAAAGTAGTTGCAAAGACAGAAGTTTTTTTTTACCTTACTGCATTTTACCCTACTGCATTACTTACCTTCTGTGTGCAACTTTCCCCGCAGCCCCCACTAAATACATACCTGAGCCTGATCTTAATCCAGCGATGTGCAAGGCTCTCTTACCCCTCATCGGCTCAGCTGCAGCAGCAGGAACCATTGGCTCCAGCCGCTGTCAATCAGAGCTAGTGATGAGGAAGCAGGGGGCAGGTCCAAGCCGTGCCCTGCCCTGTGTGTCTTACGGACACACAGAGCAGGGCTCAGGAGCGAGTATGCACGAGTACCTCCATAGCAAACGATTTGCTATGGGGGCACTCGGAGGGGGAGGAGCCCAGAGCACAGGTGGGGGATCCCAGAGGAGGAGGATCAGGGCTGCTCTGTGTAAAACAATTGCACAGAGCAGGTAAGTACAACATGTTTGTTATTTTAAAACAAGCTTCACTATTACATTTTGAAATACATTTTTATAGTATAATATATTCTATATTTTTGCATATCCATTTTTTATGATTTTATTATGATGATTTTTATGATACTTACTTTTATATGTGTACATTACAAATGTATTTAACCACTTCAGCCCCGGAAGATTTGGCTGCTCAATGACCAGGCCATTTTTTGCGATACGGCACTGTGTTGCTTTAACTGAAAATTGCGTGGTCGTGCGACGCTGTACCCAAACAAAATTGATGTCCTTATTTTCCCACAAATAGAACTTTCTTTTGGTGGTATTTGATCATCTCTACGGTTTTTATTTTTTGTGCTATCAACAAAAAAAGAGCGACAATTTTGAAAGAAACACAATATTTTGTACTTTTTTGCTATAATAAATACCCCCATTTTTTAAAAATAAAAGCTAGACCAATATGTATTCTTCCACATATTTTTGGTAATAAAAATCGCAATAATCATACATTGATTGGTTTGCGCAAAAGTTATAGCGTCTTTAAAATAGGGGAAAGATTTATGGCATTTTTATTATTATTATTTTTTTTAACTAGTAATGGCGGTGATCAGCGATTTTTATCGGGACTGAGACATTATGGAGGACAGATTGGACACTTTTGACACATTTTTGGAACCATTGACAATTATACAGTGATCAGTGCTATAAAAATGCACTGATTACTGTGTAAATGTCACTGGCAGGGAAGGGGTTAACACTAGGGGGAAATCAAGGGGTTAACTTTGTTCCCTAGTGTGTGTGTTCTAACTGTAGGGGGATGGGAGTGACTGGAGGAAATGACAGATCGTTGTTCCTAGCTAGTAGGAACTCACGATCTGTCTCTCCTCTCCTCACAGAACAGGGATGTGTGTTTACACACACACACACACGTCCCTGTTCTGGCTCTCGTGCCTGTGATCGCGCATGGCCGGTGGTCATCGCGACCGCCAGCCACGCGCATCGGCACCCCCACAGTGCTATCCCGCTTAGAGGGACCGACGTACAGCTAAGACTGTTCGTGAGATTGTGCCGACCTGCTGCAGTATAATGACGGCGGCTGGTCGGCAAGCGGTTAAAGCAGAGATCCACCCAAAAGTGGAACTTCCGCTCATTGTACTCCTTTCCCCCTCCATTGCCACATTTGGCACCTTTGGGGGGGGGGGAGGGGGGACAGGATACCTGTCTTTCACAGGTTTCCTGTCCCCACTTCCGGGAGCTTCAGCTGCGGGTATTTGTGTCATGGTTGGGCCAGTAGGAGAGAGGAGTGGAGTATCACACATGCGCAGTTGGGTTCCCGGGGTGAAGCCGTAAAGCTACACTGCTGGGTTCCCATGCACCCAACAGCTGATGGAAACATCAACTGCGGTGCCGGCATCGCTGGACTCCAGGACAGGTAAGTTTCCGATTATTAAAAATCAGCAGCTGCAGTATGAACAGCTGCTGGCTTTAAATTTTTGCAGCGGTGGGCGGACCTCCGCTTTAATTATCTAATTGCACACAAAATTTTGATATGTGGTATATGTACTGTATATTTATAAATAGCCATCAGTTACATTTGCCCCTATTATACCAGTCAATATAGAGTACCTAAGAAATATGCACCGTGTAAGTCCGTAAAGGGTAAACATGTATATGGGGCAGACTGTGATATACAGGAGGTTCTTTTGGCAGTGCCGCAGAATTAACAAAGCAGGACACGCCCTCAAAATGCATTGTCATGGCAACCTAGAAACACTCCCTGGCGGCCGGTGTATCTATCTCCAGAGTATGGAGATATCTGCATGTGCAGCTTTTCCCAGTGAGTGTGTGGCTTGGCTTTACTCTGCTCAGTGGTAGATCTTTGGGGCAAGATATGGGTGGCCCTGCTATGGGAGGTATCCATCTGGCTTCCAGACTCCTTATGTATTAGACAGGTGCAAGTATACCAAGAGTATTCATTCATCTGTTGTCCGGTCCATTGATCTAGAGGTGTGCTTGGCAGCCATATGTAGCCCATGTATCACCTTGTGTAACACTGCTGAAACACGTGCTTGACTCCATAGTTTTGTGAGTACAATGATTTTACTTTTTCTTTATGATTTATAATAAAAGGATTAACCTGCGCTAGTGTCTGCACCTTCTTTTTTCTCCCTTTGTGTCTGAGTCTGAATATAGATTGTTTGTCTCAAACTTATTTAAATCCACTTACAACAATGTGCTTAGTCACCATTTTTGCCCGAAGTCTGTTCTACCCTTTAACTACTCTTTTGGTAAAATAATACTTTCTAAAGATAGCTTTTAGTAAGTTTTTGGTCATGTCCCTTTGTTCTTTTTTTTATATAATCACTCTTTTCCTTTATTGAGACAAATTTTATCATACAACATAAAAATACACACTACAAAAATATCTATATAAATCTTTCCATTAACACACACCAATATACCCCCCCCCCCCCCCCACCCTGGAGAAATACACGGGATCCATGATCATATCATATTCAGAGGGAAAAAAAAATCCGCAACAATATACTGTATCTACTCAAAATCATAACCAAAACTCAATTTGTGCAACATAGGCTTACACATATAGTGTGTATGGGTTTGGCAAAGTCAGCAGATAGAGGATTGTTATCAGCTGAGTTAGCAGTTGGGGGGAGGGAGGGTTCCAAATGATTTTGGGACACAAAAAAAGCCTCTGGCACTCTGCCTGAATTTCAAACACACATCATTAGGGTAAAGCACTACTATGGAGCTGACAAAATACATTGTTAAGTGACTACATGAGGTAAATATAGGCCCAGGAGAGCATGCTGGGGAGGTAAGTGAAGGCAAATATGTATGAAGGACAAAAAAAAATTAATGAAAAATCCAGCATGCATGAGGACAAAGGGGACATTCACAGCATATTACAATCATGGTAATTAGGGAATGAGGAAAGAAATACAATATATTATCAAACATTAAATACAATAAAATGTGATGTTAAAGGATAAATCTTACCTTAATATACTCCTTCTGCAGGACCTGAATGATGGCAGAACAGGTCTCTGGGATAGTGATCCCCAGAGCCTGGGGGGAGATGCCTGTTGAGAACTTGAGGTCCTGCAGGCTTCTCACCGTCGCCAAGTATCGCAGGGTGGCGACTAGCCTCTGCTCCGAAATGATGGCTTTCCGCATGCAGGTGTCCTGCCTGCTGATATAGGGGTTCAGCAAAGCCAACAAACGGTGAAATACGGGGTCCGTCATCTGGAGAAAGTTCCCAAAAACATCAGGATTATTCTCACGACTCTCACGGAGCAAAGGCATGTGACAGAACTGGTCACGCTGGAGCAACCAATTCTTGGTCCATGAACTCCTCCTCACCCTGTTCATGGACTGGACTTGTGTGAAGGTAAGGACCCCAACACCAAGCCTCCACACAGTACGAACTCTACGAGGAGTACGTATACGCAACATGGCTAGAAAACGGTTGGCTGCTCAGAACGCAGTAACAGAACACACTGAAGAACAGCAAGGCCTGTGAAGAGCGACCTGAAAAACAGCAACGAGCGGACAAGAACGCACTGAAGAATCAAATACGAACTCACTGCATGCACTGAAGACCAGATACAAACCCACAAGCACCAACTGAACAGCAGAAAACGATCTGAAAACCACGAGTCTGAAAAAGCGCAAATCGTCTCTCACCAAACTTTTACTAACATTAGCAAAAGGAGCCCAAAGGGTGCCACGCTTGGTTCTGAACTGCCCTTTTCTAGTCTCGTCGTACGTGGTGTACGTGACCGCGTTCTTGGTGATCGGAAATTCCGACAACTTTGTGCGACTGTGTGTATGCAAAACAAGTTTGAGCCAACATCCATCGGAAAAAATCCATGGATTTTTTTGTCGGAATGTCCGATCAATGTCCGATCATGTGTACAGGGCATTAGAGTTCAGCATGGCCAAGCATTAAAAATCAAACACTTATCAACTGTAGCACACAGTTTGAGTAAATGGCCTGAAGTGCTCCTGTGGCCTCTATTACATGGGCCGCACCATCCGTATGATGTGCACCAGGTTTAGTGAGCATCATAGATTTAAAAAGCAGAGTAGTGACAAAAATAGCGTGCCACGTCATTTTGTTGCACATCAAAACAAAGACACGCAGGGTTTGATATTATATGGTATAGAAACAAATACCAATGTATATGCCGGTAGAGGAAAGATTTTCCATAATTTGCCAGAGGGAGACATTCTGGATATTTACGTCGAATAGCATGTCTCCTGGGGGGCTCAACAAAGAGCTTAGGATTAGCACCATCATTTAAGAGAATATTATACTCCCTTAGTGGATATGTACTTCTATTATTACCATATGCATAGTCTTTATGTTGTTAGGATGTACAGTATATTGCAATAGCTTTAAGGTCGCAGTCATACTAAACTGTTTTTTGGTTAGCTAGTGGATTTATATTTAAGGAGACGCTTCATAATTTTTATAACTGATAATAGATTTTTATATTTGTATTTTTTATATAGATATTAAAGTAGTTGCAAAGACAGAAGTTTTTTTTTACCTTACTGCATTTTACCCTACTGCATTACTTACCTTCTGTGTGCAACTTTCCCCGCAGCCCCCACTAAATACATACCTGAGCCTGATCTTAATCCAGCGATGTGCAAGGCTCTCTTACCCCTCATCGGCTCAGCTGCAGCAGCAGGAACCATTGGCTCCAGCCGCTGTCAATCAGAGCTAGTGATGAGGAAGCAGGGGGCAGGTCCAAGCCGTGCCCTGCCCTGTGTGTCTTACGGACACACAGAGCAGGGCTCAGGAGCGAGTATGCACGAGTACCTCCATAGCAAACGATTTGCTATGGGGGCACTCGGAGGGGGAGGAGCCCAGAGCACAGGTGGGGGATCCCAGAGGAGGAGGATCAGGGCTGCTCTGTGTAAAACAATTGCACAGAGCAGGTAAGTACAACATGTTTGTTATTTTAAAACAAGCTTCACTATTACATTTTGAAATACATTTTTATAGTATAATATATTCTATATTTTTGCATATCCATTTTTTATGATTTTATTATGATGATTTTTATGATACTTACTTTTATATGTGTACATTACAAATGTATTTAACCACTTCAGCCCCGGAAGATTTGGCTGCTCAATGACCAGGCCATTTTTTGCGATACGGCACTGTGTTGCTTTAACTGAAAATTGCGTGGTCGTGCGACGCTGTACCCAAACAAAATTGATGTCCTTATTTTCCCACAAATAGAACTTTCTTTTGGTGGTATTTGATCATCTCTACGGTTTTTATTTTTTGTGCTATCAACAAAAAAAGAGCGACAATTTTGAAAGAAACACAATATTTTGTACTTTTTTGCTATAATAAATACCCCCATTTTTTAAAAATAAAAGCTAGACCAATATGTATTCTTCCACATATTTTTGGTAATAAAAATCGCAATAATCATACATTGATTGGTTTGCGCAAAAGTTATAGCGTCTTTAAAATAGGGGAAAGATTTATGGCATTTTTATTATTATTATTTTTTTTAACTAGTAATGGCGGTGATCAGCGATTTTTATCAGGACTGAGACATTATGGAGGACAGATTGGACACTTTTGACACATTTTTGGAACCATTGACAATTATACAGTGATCAGTGCTATAAAAATGCACTGATTACTGTGTAAATGTCACTGGCAGGGAAGGGGTTAACACTAGGGGGAAATCAAGGGGTTAACTTTGTTCCCTAGTGTGTGTGTTCTAACTGTAGGGGGATGGGAGTGACTGGAGGAAATGACAGATCGTTGTTCCTAGCTAGTAGGAACTCACGATCTGTCTCTCCTCTCCTCACAGAACAGGGATGTGTGTTTACACACACACACACACGTCCCTGTTCTGGCTCTCGTGCCTGTGATCGCGCATGGCCGGTGGTCATCGCGACCGCCAGCCACGCGCATCGGCACCCCCACAGTGCTATCCCGCTTAGAGGGACCGACGTACAGCTAAGACTGTTCGTGAGATTGTGCCGACCTGCTGCAGTATAATGACGGCGGCTGGTCGGCAAGCGGTTAAAGCGGAGATCCACCCAAAAGTGGAACTTCCGCTCATTGTACTCCTTTCCCCCTCCATTGCCACATTTGGCACCTTTGGGGGGGGGAGGGGGGACAGGATACCTGTCTTTCACAGGTTTCCTGTCCCCACTTCCGGGAGCTTCAGCTGCGGGTATTTGTGTCATGGTTGGGCCAGTAGGAGAGAGGAGTGGAGTATCACACATGCGCAGTTGGGTTCCCGGGGTGAAGCCGTAAAGCTACACTGCTGGGTTCCCATGCACCCAACAGCTGATGGAAACATCAACTGCGGTGCCGGCATCGCTGGACTCCAGGACAGGTAAGTTTCCGATTATTAAAAATCAGCAGCTGCAGTATGAACAGCTGCTGGCTTTAAATTTTTGCAGCGGTGGGCGGACCTCCGCTTTAATTATCTAATTGCACACAAAATTTTGATATGTGGTATATGTACTGTATATTTATAAATAGCCATCAGTTACATTTGCCCCTATTATACCAGTCAATATAGAGTACCTAAGAAATATGCACCGTGTAAGTCCGTAAAGGGTAAACATGTATATGGGGCAGACTGTGATATACAGGAGGTTCTTTTGGCAGTGCCGCAGAATTAACAAAGCAGGACACGCCCTCAAAATGCATTGTCATGGCAACCTAGAAACACTCCCTGGCGGCCGGTGTATCTATCTCCAGAGTATGGAGATATCTGCATGTGCAGCTTTTCCCAGTGAGTGTGTGGCTTGGCTTTACTCTGCTCAGTGGTAGATCTTTGGGGCAAGATATGGGTGGCCCTGCTATGGGAGGTATCCATCTGGCTTCCAGACTCCTTATGTATTAGCCGGTTGCAAGTATACCAAGAGTATTCATTCATCTGTTGTCCGGTCCATTGATCTAGAGGTGTGCTTGGCAGCCATATGTAGCCCATGTATTACCTTGTGTAACACTGCTGAAACACGTGCTTGACTCCATAGTTTTGTGAGTACAATGATTTTACTTTTTCTTTATGATTTATAATAAAAGGATTAACCTGCGCTAGTGTCTGCACCTTCTTTTTTCTCCCTTTGTGTCTGAGTCTGAATATAGATTGTTTGTCTCAAACTTATTTAAATCCACTTACAACAATGTGCTTAGTCACCATTTTTGCCCGAAGTCTGTTCTACCCTTTAACTACTCTTTTGGTAAAATAATACTTTCTAAAGATAGCTTTTAGTAAGTTTTTGGTCATGTCCCTTTGTTCTTTTTTTTATATAATCACTCTTTTCCTTTATTGAGACAAATTTTATCATACAACATAAAAATACACACTACAAAAATATCTATATAAATCTTTCCATTAACACACACCAATATACCCCCCCCCCCCCCCACCCTGGAGAAATACACGGGATCCATGATCATATCATATTCAGAGGGAAAAAAAAAATCCGCAACAATATACTGTATCTACTCAAAATCATAACCAAAACTCAATTTGTGCAACATATTATTCAATATAAAATTAGGAAGGAGGCTTTACAGCGACAGCGCCCTATTACATGTGTCAAACAACAAAAAACAAATGAAGGGAAAAAAAAAAAGATTGATTTTAAATTATTATTATCATGTTCTATAATATTTAGTGCTTTTATTCAATGTAACCTCTCCCTTCTACTTCTTAAAATATTAAAATAAAATATTTATTCCTCCCTCTTTTCATTTCAATGTTTCAATCCACCCTTCTTTTTTTTGTTCCTTTTCTATATGACTGTATTGCAAGTGAATTGCATGCAGTGCCTGTTTATTGATAGAACCTTGTAGTATGCAACTACAATTGCACGCAGCTATATATTCATTATTGCCAGGATATTTGTGTTTTTATTTTTATTTACATATTTTTTATTTTGTTTATTTTATGGTTTTCTCCCCTTCTCCTTACAATTCAGAGCCATTCTCGGGCATAGTTTATATGCATTTATTCTTCCCCATCAATAGCGGTCTCCTCAATGGATACCCAGGGGCATACATCAGCATAGCATGTTTTCAGACTATACTGAACCCCTGTGGGGACAGGAGTGCTATGCATGTCCGAATCCATGGTGACGTCCTGGCCAGGCGTGGGTGTGGTCAACAATGACCGCACCCACCACTCCCATGGCGACTGGCAACCACCATTTGTTGCCACAGCGATTGGGAGACTGCGCCAGGGATGGGTGTGTCTAGCCCTCGACGCTGCGTGCGTCCATCAATCCCTGGTCAGTGTGTGGAGGTGGCTTCTGCCCCTCCACATGCGACGCCACCTACACAGGTCCGGTGCAGCGTCGGGAGCGGCGTGACGTCATGCATTGCGCCACCAATGACAGACATCTGGGGAATATAAATACACCCACACGGCAACAAACAGTCCGCGGGGCCCTTCAGGAGCCAAACGACCTCTGGACACTGCAATCAGGTAAATAAACAACCAATCTTCTGTTTCTAGAACTAAGACTTTTGCAGCTACTTTTGTGCAAACTATGGGACAACACTATTGGGGAACAATGTATGTACTCATCTGTTTGTTGGCAGAGTTTGTGATCAAGTATGACCCGAATAGCACTTTAAAGCCTGGGATTCTTCTTGCATCCACAGGATTCAATACCAACAATTCATTAAAGAGGTAATCAAATATCAATGAGAGGGAATATTAGTAAACTTTATAAATATACAGTATTGAGGGATGTTTTGTACAGTACCCTTTACTTTAAATTTTGTTTAATTAGACAGGCAATTGTGAATGTAAATTCCCACAAATATAGATCGTACCTCTGCAGTGTCCACCATCATGGAATGTGGCTCCTAAGTTGATGACACTATTCAAACACCTTAAGTAAGCATATCCTTTCTCTCTGCTTTGTAGGAAATGTATCAATATAAAGCAGCTAATTTCTGATGACTAAACATTTATATGATGTTACTATTATTCACAGGTAATTAGACTAGGCAAGATAATACAATATCAAGACCAATACTCCCCATATTGGAGACTATAGCTATTTTGGAGGTGAGCCTTTTTCCCCCCCTTTTTCATTCTTTTTGGGGGTGAGCATTCCTGTGCCCGACAAACTGCTCTGACGTCATTCCCGCAGAACATACCCTGATGATTCCACAAGTGAACTTAAAGGTTTCCTCTTTTTTTCTTAAGGTTCTTTCAGATATTCAGGTACTGTCATATAATTACTTAAACCTGTAAAAAATCTTTGTGGAAATGTTTTGCTGTAAGAGCTTTAAAATTTGTAAACCTTGTATTTGTAACATTTGTATTCTTACTTACTAGACATGAATATCCACACATGTTCCTGAAGAATCCGTATTGCGAAACATGTAGAACAAAACAGTGTGGTATTCTGCTGTATGGAAGAAATGTATTAATATATACTTCCTTTCTTTCATGTACTAGTGTTTAAATAAAAATACTCTTTTTAATTATTTAATGTTGTTGACTATTATATGAACAGCACTCATAAAGTCCCATCCCCTCCCCGTCCAGGGGCTCCTTTTCTCTTTTTGTTTATAAAAGGACGTTGGTGCTAATTGAACAATTTTGGGAATCGATCACTTCAAATTCTCCTGCTTTAATTGTTACCTATCCCGTGTCTAATTTATGACTACAAATTATTCTCTTCCTTTAATGACATCAATCATCTCTCCACAGTTTTTCCCCAACCCCCCCCCCCCCCCCCCCAGTTTCCCCTCACTAGATGCACCCTTCAGACTATCCAATCCACAGCACAGCACTACCCCCCATAGGGTTTAATCCTCCGCTATTTCTGAGGAGTAGTACAGCCTGTGTTCTTGATCTTAGGTTAATATTGAAAATACTGCCCTTGTGAACCTTATTTACACCTTAAATGTATTTAAATGTTTTAATCATGTCTTCCTCTAGATTTTTTCTTCAAGATACATATTAACCTCTTCCCATCGGCCAGCTGTATATACGCAGCCTCTTGACGGGTGCAGCCCTATGTAAACACAAAACTGTGTTAAGAGCGCATGCCCTACGCCCTCCCAGCACAGTCACTGGCGGGGACTGGAAATCTCCTGATGCATACTTGCGATCGGGTGATTTCCAATCATGTGACCGCTGAGACAGCCAATCACAGCGGTCAAATAACCCGAATACCTGCCTCTTAGCATCTAGAAGTTGTTAAAGGGTTGGGAGGTGTAAGTTCCTACAGTTGTCTCTGATATGTTATGTATTGCAAGCTAGGAACTGGGAGATAACAAAGGAAGAGTGCCTAGGACAGTTCTGAATTTAATATATGATCAATTACATATGATCAATTAAATAAATAAATAATAAAATACATAATAAATAAATAAATTAAATGGATGACTATTGGATAGACAAACTTTTAGAACCTTTCTGTGAATCCAAAATTGTTTAAAGTGGTTGTAAAGGCAGAAGGTATTTTTCTCATTGGCTCAGAGACAGCAGTGGGAGCCATTGGCTCCTGCTGTTGTCACTCATGACCAGTGACGAGAGAGTGGGGGTGGACTTGCTATGGGGGCACTTTGGGGGAGGATCAGGGCTGCTCTGAGCAAAACCATTGTACAGAGCAGGTAAGTATGATATGTTTGTTATTTTAAAGAAAAAAAAGTTAACATTTAGAATCATTATACATTCAAATTGGCATCATATATTCAAATGGCAACAACCCCTCAAACAAAAATATAAAACAGCAGCAAATAGGGTATACAGTTGTCAGTTGGTAAACAACAATACCAAATGCCCTTAACTGTGGATGGTCCTGAATTAAACCCTTTCCCTGCTGGCCAGTATGTTGGGGCCTAGATCCAGTGCGCCATTTAGGTGCCTGCACTGTGTCCCAAGCAAACAAAACTGTTCATCTTTAATAGGGTGCAGTGGGGTTTGGTCAGCAGCCTCTGACCAACTCCTGGGATGACAGCTGATCTCCCTCTACTTTCCTTCGCCAGCTCAGTGAAGTTAGCGGCAGCTGCCTATCCCTAACAAACAATCGGCAGCACCAGACAGCAACAGTGGCGTTCTCATCAACAATCAGTTGGCAGCACAGTCAGCAACAGTGGCATTCTCTCCAACAATCAGGTGTTAGCAACAGTGACATTCCCAGGTACCAGGATATGTCTGCTACTCTGCCTCTCTGTGTCCTTGAAGCAATGGCAAAATGTTCTTCTATTAGGCTGCAGCATGGTCTGCCTCCCACAGTGCCCTCACCACATCTGCTTCAAGCCTGGGAACAGACCTTCCTTTTCCTCTCTACATAGATCTAGTAATATTGGGGTATGCAGTCCCAGAGCCAATCTGTAATACAGGCTAAATCTGTTTGGGGACTACATCTCTCACAAGGCACGGTTACTCCCAGCAGGCTTTGTCCTTCCCAATAAACAACAGCAATTCAGTTTTCTCTTCCTCCCTGTGATCCCAGGTGATTGGCAGGGCTTTCCTCCAGCTCTCTCTGTGGCTGCATATAGCCCTGCAGATGGTCAGTGCTCTGTCTCTCTGTCCACAGCCACTCCTCTCCTTAACAGCTTAAAGAGAGGAAATTAAGTGTAGGGAAGAACTGTAGACTGGGGGCTACACATTACTGTGGGTGAGCAGGTAAGGTGTTCAGTGGACCCCTATACTAATGAAAATGTAGCAACTGCCAGTAGAATCAGAAAAGTGTGCTCCCTATTCCCCTGAATTCTGTAGTATCTGTTGTGAAAAATACCAGTGTCCACCAGCATCAGGCCTGGTGTTTTTATAGGTGGGTAGGAAGTTTTTTTTTTTTTTTTTTGTGCTTACCTTTACATATATTTATTTATCAGGAGAACAAAATTAAGTATGTCCGGCAAGAACATTAATACACATAGAGACTTTTATAAATGTTAGATGTGTAAACATGTGCCAAAAGGGAGTCCCTGCCACATATTGTTTAAATGGGAAAAAAAATTGCAAATAAAGAAAAAATAATGTAGTTACAGTACAATACAGTTGCGACACAAGTCATATTGTGATTGAATGTTAGTAAAAATGACCTTTCCTTTTCAATCTGTAGCTGCTGTAATTTTCTAGAAATGCAATGGAATATGGATACCTGGAGTTGTTCTGTACACAGAATGTGTACTGACCACCCCCAGAAACAGAATTTCCTGCTTGTGTGATTGGCTCACCAATTTTCCCAGAAGTCTACATTAAGATATAAGTCAGATTTCAGGCATCCCCTGCAACAAAAATGTCATTTTTGGTGGGATGCTCCTAGTAAAAACACATCCAAAGGGATGCAGGCCCAGCAGCTTTCCACATTAGATCTCTCCAGCTGCACAGCTGACTGATAATTACGAAACCACAACCATTAGATCCACTCAGAACAGAGGCACAGAGGAACAAACAATGATTTCTTCAGAATAACAAAAGGTAGGAATCTGCAGCAAAGCTTGTTATAATCCTTGCAATGTACATAGATCACCCAGAGGGAAATGTTTTCTTCTCAACAAAAGTGGAGTTACGCTTTAAGTAATAGGTTTTGACATCTTTTCATCCAAGACTCATATGCTGTCTCAAGAAAGGGAAGCTGCAATAATAATTTATTGCTGTAAAAATAAATGTACGGTAATTATTTTCATCATTATGCAAGAACATTACATTGAAATAAGTTAAAATATTTTAATGGTAGAAGAAAAGGAAAGCTACAGTATAGCAGTTCTTTGCTATACCGAAAGCAATTTCATCCTTTATGAATCCCCTTCCACATAAAATAATCTAAGGAAAATGATTGAGAAAATAATAATATGAGGTTCACTTTAACATCAAGTTTTAGTAGAGTAATAATTTATTGTAAGATTCTAATGTATTTTCCATGCTATGGTTTATAATATAATTAGTACTAACAACTAACACTAAAATAGACAAATATTCTGGCGATATAACCACAGGGGTGGGTTGCACAGTGATACCACTGTGCAACCCACCTGCTAAGTGGTTAGCACTTTTGCTTTGAAATTCTGTGGCTCTGGGTTAAGGACGTTTTCTTCCTGGTACATTTCCTTCCACAATCCAAAAATATACATCAATTTAGATTTGGCTAAAATGCGTGTCTGTATGACTGTACTCTGGAAAATGAATTACTTCTAAGTTCTTTTAGGGACAGTTATTGGTATAAATGAAGGATACATTAGTAGTAAATTAATGCAGAAATATTACCTTATTAGCTGTAGGATGATAAGTTTGATTAATTTGCTGTTACTGATGATTTACACTAACTGGCCACTTTATTAGGCACACCTGTTCAATTGCTTCGTAACACAAATTCCTAGTCCAATCACATGGCAGCAACTCAATGCATTTAGGCATCTAGACATGGTGAAGACAACTTGCTAAAGTTCAAATCGAGCATCGGTATAGGGAATAAAGGGGATCTAAGTGACTTTGAATGTTGCACGGTTGTTGGTGCCAGACGGGCTGGTCTGAGTCTTTCAAAAACTGCTGATCTACTGGAATTTTCACACACAACCATCTCTAGGGTTTACAGAGAATGGTCCGCAAAAAAGAAAATATCCAGTGAGCGGCAGTTGTGTGGAAGAAAATGCTTTGTTGAGGTCAGAAGAGAATGGGCAGACTGGTTTGAGATGATAGAAAGGCAACAGTAACTCAAATAACCACTTGTTACAACCAAGGTATGCAGAATACTATCTCTGAATGCACAACACATCATACCTTGAAGCAGATGGGCTACAGCAGCAGAAGACCACACTGGGTGCCACTCCTGTCAGCTAAGAACAGGAAACCTGAGTATTGTTGCTGACCATGTCCATCTTTTATAAACTACAGTGTACCCATCTTCTACTTCTAGCAGGATAATGCACCATATCACAAAGCTCAAATCATCCCAAGCTAGTTTCTTGAACATGACAATGAGTTTACTCTACTTCAATGGCCTCCACAGTCACCAGATCTCAATGCAATAGAACGCCATTGGGATGTGGTGGAAAGGGAGATTTGCATCATGGATGTGAAGCCGACAAATCTGCAGCAACTGCGTGATGCTATCATGTCAATACGGACCAAAATCTCTAAGGAATAAATACAACACCTTGTTGAATCTATGCCATGAAGAATTAGGGCAGTTCTGAAGGCAAAAGTGGGTCCAACCCGGTGCTAGCAAGGTGTGCCCAATAAAGTGGCCGGTGAGTGTATATGTCTTTTTTAAATTATTGTACTGTATAGATGTATTTATCTATCTATCTAATCTATCTATCTATCTATCTATCTATCTATCTATCTATCTATCTATCTATCTATCTATCTATCTATCTATCTATCTATCTATCTATCTATCTATCTATCTATCTATCTATCTATCTATATATAGATATATATATATATATCTATATATAGGTATATAGATATATATAGATATCTATATATATCTATATATATATCTATATATATAGATATATATATATATAGTAATTATCTAGTAAAAATCTAGATAAAACCTATCACAAAACCTATCACAAAATTAAATGGGTGGTGACCTCATTATTTGAATGATGCTGTACATGGGATTACAGGAGACTGATTTAAGGACAGTTGCATTTATAAAGACTTTAAATAGATTTTAACTCAATCACTAAATTCTCATATGAGCTTTAACATGTTAAAATGATTTCAAAAGTTGTTTTTAATCTTTATAAATCGATTCCGAGTTTTATAAAGATAATATCCTGCTGTGCAGTTTATTTTTTCTTCATTTTGTGTTAATGGGTGACAGGTGTTTCTCAATTGTCCTGAGTTGTCACAGAAACCCCCGGTGGAAACCACAGTCACTATCAGGAAACCATTCCACAGCAACCATGTGCAGTTGCCACTGCATTTACACAGGAAGTAACTGAAATAGGCTGGAGGAGATTAGAAGCACTGAGTTTAACTAAACAAACCAAAAAAAATACTAAAAAATATTAAACAGTATTTTATCGAAATAAAAACATAGAAATTGTTTATGATACACAGTGCTTTTAATTAAAATGTTGAATTTATATTATCCAGTGGATCTACTTTAAAGTTTTAGATCTACTTTAATGTTTTATTTTGATGAATACATTATTGTTTTTTAAATTTAATATTTGTTGGATTACAGTTTTAGTAATCAACACACAGTATATCTTTACTGAACAAATGTTTGAACAGTCAATGACATTAATGGAAAAAGTTTGCAATCCTCAGGAATAACATATTCAAATTGGGTGATTGAACTCCCAGGTATATCAGGTATTCCAATCAATGAAATTAGATCACCGATTGTCGATGAAAAGTGCTTCACTCTGTAAAAAGCACCCACAAGTTCATAACTAACAGAGTCTGCTTTTTTCAAGAATTATTCAAGAAGCATTCAGGAAGACCTGGGTATTTATCAGTCCAACAAACTGCTAGTAAATGGAGGACATACATTACTGTAGCATTGGAATCCTTGCAAAGATCACGTCAAAAGTAGAGATGCAGTGATTAGGGAAAAAAACGAATGCTAAACTAAACAAATCTGCAGAAACTTACCAAAATCTTTGTTCTTGTGTTCTCTAAAGAAAAAACACCGATCAAGAATGATTCTAATGGAAGAACAAGATGGAGAAAAATACTGTTTCCATTAAAAAATGTGGCACATTTCTAATTTAGTATCTGCGGAGGTTAAGTATTCTGTAAATGGAAGGAGCATATGTATCATTGGCAGAAACTTGTAATGCTACGTATGGAGAAAATATAGTACCCCTTACAGACACCAAACCTTCATGAACTGGAAAGCATGTGTGCATCATAGTTTACAGATGATGCAACAAGGCAATTAACAAATAGATTGTGGTTATGCAACACGACAATTACCTATAGACGTAAACATTGACACAACAAAACAGAGGCGGACCATGGACTAATAAGTATACAATATTGATTAATTTCAAATCAACTTTTTAATAGAACCATAGTTCTATTAAAATACCAGATAAAGGGGACTTGCTGTTCTCAGTGCTCAAAGGTGTTTAAATTAAATACTTTCTGTATAAAATGTAGATGATTGCTAGAAAGAAAATCTAGAATATTTTGGTATATTAAGCATTTTAAAAATATATCAGTGAAAATGTTCACCCTTGGGGGCTAATGATACAAATCTTTTCCAACGTCAAAAAGATATGGTAAGATTTTTAAAAGCCTATGGGAATCGAATTTACACATATTTGGTTATAACAGATATATAAGATATAAGCAGCGCTTAAAAACTAACAGTAGTACAAACCAAATAACAAATATTACAATGAAAATCAACAAATTGTGCAATAAAGTGCCAAAAAAGTGACCATGTGCAAAATGAAACTTAATCATAACAATGCATCACTATAAGAAATCACTCCATGATAAATATACACTCCATATGTGCAGTGAATCAATCCATCATGAAAGTGTTCCATGTAAAAGTGAACAAGTAGAAAGATACGCAAGACCATAAATTATAACGGTCAAACAGGCAAACAGTTGGTAAAATATCCAGGAGGGTAGCCGGCAATGAATCACAGATCTCATGAGAAGACTTGAGGTGTTTAGGAAAAAGCTTCCATAATGAAGCCCATCAACGTTTTCAAGTGATTTATTTAAATAGGGCTACAATTACCTTAAAACACATTTCGTCATCAACAAGATGTCTTCGGAGGATGGGCCATCCTCCAAAGACGTCTTGTTGATGACGAAACGCGATAGAGGGTGGCCTACTAGTGACATTGTGCACTTCCAGCCTCCCACCAGCACTATTGTATGAGCCGATAGCCTGCTGCTCTCCATTTTGGCAAAACACATGCTGGTTTATTTCTGTTTTAAGTTAATTGTAGCCACATTTTTAAATAAATCATTTGAAAACGTTGATGAACTTTACTATGGAAGTTTATTTTTCCTAAACACCTCAAGTCTTCTCATGGGATCTGTGATCCATTGAAGGCTGCCCTCCTGGATATTTTACCTGTTGTTTGACCATTATAATTTATGGTCCTGTGCATCACTTCCATAATGGATTGATTAACTGCACATTTGGAGTGTATATTTATCATCTCTTATGCCCCATACACACAGTCGGATTTTCCGACGGAAAATGTGCGATCAGAGCTTGTTGTCGGAAATTCCGACCGTGTGTGGGCTCCATCGGACTTTTTCCATCGGATTTTCCGACACACAAAGTTTGAGAGCAGGCTATAAAATTTTCCGACACCAAAATCCGATCGCGTCAATTCCGACCGTGGGTGGACAATTCCGACGCACAAAGTGCCACGCATGCTCAGAAGAAATTCCGAGACGGAACAGCTCGGTCTGGTAAAATTAGCGTTCGGAATGGATATAGCACTTTCATCAGGCTGCAATGTTTAAAATTGTTTAATGCAGCGCACTCTCTTCTTCTTTATAATGCTAGAATAATGAAGTAGTTTTGCTGCTCATATTCACACAGACTTCTCACAAACTTCTTTATTATTTCTCGTGATTCCCTCAATATATTTTGATTTGTCACATCTGACCAAAAATCTATATATATTTTTTTTTGGTTTGAATTTTTTTCAAGCCTGATTTTTTTTTTTTTTTGGTTTGTATTTTTTTCAAGGCTGATGGTTTTTTTTTTTTAATTTTTTTTTTACTCCAGAATATTTTTGTGTGTGTTTTGTGTGTCAAGTTACCACAACACCATTATTATCTTGTATTATTTAATCTCAAGGAGATTGTTTGGTGTTGGTGTCACTTGTTAATTTCACATTGTATTTTTGAAATGTACCTGCCTACTTACAAACAAACTGTCCTTTTTGAAGGAGAACACACATAGGCAAGTATAATTGAACCAAAAAATCCTTTATTAAGGGCTCAGAACCAAACAAAGAGGGAGGCAACGCAGGATAAACATCATAAATTGGCGAAGCCTTTGACCCCCAGGGCACACATCAATTATTTTACAGCAAAATTGGTGGCCTGGGGAGTCCATATCTAAGGGAGTGCAGTCTGGTCCAGAAGTCCAAGAGATCATAAAAGCAGCAGATGACATGTATGTCCCCATGCTGTGGTACTACAAGAGGCTGCATATTTTGTCAGACCAGACTGAACTCAGGGCCATCACTCTCTGGTCTTCCTTCAACGCTTCCTTCCCGGCTGTGGCTCTTGTGTTGGAGGTGTGGCAGGAGGAGGAGTAGGACATGGAGGAGGAGGAGGAGGAGGAGGAGTAGGACCTGGAGGAGGAGGAGGACCATGGGTGAGGTGACAAATGTGGGTTGCACATGTGAGTTGGCCCCTCAACCCCTTATTTAGAGCTTCCAAAATTAAAAACTAACATAGGAGTCATTGGCCCTCATCCATCTGCATCATTTTGTAGTTATGCCAGCAAAGTCCTCCTCCACACTGTGGGGTGTTCTGAGGGCCTCAGTAGCCTTCCAAAATAGGCCTATTGCAGCCTCCTCCAGGTTACTCCTCTTCCTGCCACTTTTTCTTTGAAGGCGGAGGGGAGGGACCTGGGTATCAGGCAGCCTGCTTGGCCCGGCCACCTCCTGGCTGAGACTTCCCTGTGTATGAGGCTCAAGCTGGCCTCCTCCACATGTTGCTGCCTGGAAGGCCCAGGTTGGGTGTCAGAAGCCTCAGCTGGGGGGGAAGGAAGCGTGGAAGGAAGAGTGGAGAGTGCTGGCCTGGGTTCAGTCTGACCTGCCAGAAAATGCAGCCTGTCATAGTACCACAGCCTGGAGAGATAAATGTCATCTGCTGCTCCTGATCTCTGGGAATCCTGGACCTTCTTGCGCTCCCTTAGATAAGTGCTCCTCAGGCCACCAATTAGGATCTTCAAATAGGTGATGTCTGCCGTGGGGATCACCGACTTCACAAATTGCAGCAAATTATCCAGCACTGCCTTCCTCTTTGTTTGGTTCTTATTTTCAGCGTGGTTTATCTGCCACAGACAGGGCAGCTCCCTGAACATATCTATGAAGATTGGCATAAAGTCATGATCCTTCAAGATATCCATTTTAACTGCAAGACACAACACAAGACAAACTCTAATGTCAGCCTAAAGTCTTCTAAACTTGTGCAAATACAGGCCTCAATCTAGAAGCAGTATAGGCCCAATGTTAAATATTACCTTCGCTATCACGATTGGCGCCTCCGTTACTCCTTCCACCGCTCACAGATCATACGTACTACGCACGCGTGTTACGCTTTATAGACACTGCACATGCGTGAAACTCCGCCCACTCCTGACGTTCTTGCTAGTCTATTCCCCGCCCCTTCTCGTTCGTCGCAGTGGGGGAAGAGCACATGGCGGAGACACAGCAGGTGTCTGATAATTACAGCAACGAGGAGAAGAAGGAGGAAAGCCCGGAGCCAGAAACGTCCCGATCCCAGAAGAGACGATTTAAGGCCTCAAATATGTCCTTTGTGGAGATGGTGGAGATGGTCGACATCCTGAAAACCGCCGACTATGACGGGAAGTATGGACCTTACCCCAACCCCAATGTCCGAAAGGCCAAGATCATGGCGAAAGTGGTCAAGAGTCTGCACCGGAATTTCGGGGTGCGACGATCCAAGGATCAGCTCAGGAAGCAGTGGTCGGACCTCAAATTAAGGGAGCACGAGCAGTACAAAAGGATCAGGAGAGTGCTGCAAAAAAGTAAGTAGTTGTGCTGTGTTCCTATTCTTTATTCATTTGCTTTTCTTGACTGTTGTACAGTTTAAAATGGCAACTTTCATGTTCACGGGCACATTATTTGTTCGTATAAAACATTGTTCGTTCGGCCTAGAAAACAGCATTGTTTTGCCCATATGTATTTTAATACATTTTTTATGGCCTACTTCTCTTAAAAAATTTGGTTGTGTAGATGGGTTTGTAACTAGAATGAAATGCAAACTAGATTCTGTGTAAGGAGAGGACACTCAGCAGCAGTTTTCACATCTGGACGCTGGAGCACTAGTGTGGGACACAAGAACACCCTTTTTATTAGGGGGCTCACACAGGTGCTCCAGTATTAAATTATAGGGGTGTCTCCATCTGTGAAGCTTGTACAAAACAGGTAAGTATTCAAGCTTGACAAAGGACAAAATATTTCTTCATCTTGGAACTCTGCCATAACAGACAATTGTACCCCACTTCCAAGCAATGTTTCATATTTCTATTTCTGCCATGAAATATCTGTGTGCTAAGTATACCTTTTTTTAACATAGGGGAGAAAAGACTCGGAGGACACCCCTCATCCGAGGAGACAACAGACCCCCCACCTCTGAAAGAAGGGGAAATCCCACAAAGCCAACAGGAGGAGGAGGAGGAAGGAGACGTGGTAGAAATAGTCACCACATCAGGTGAGTGTCTGCGACCACAGGCTCAGGTAAGAGATGGATGCCGACATATTTATAATACATGGTGTGTTTTTGTTTCTATCTTTTTAGGTGATTGTGATGTTGTGGATCCAGATCATTTCACCTCTGAAAGTGCACAGATCCTGATCGGGGAGATCATTGGGGGGAATAGGGACTTGTAAAACATCCAGAAAAACATCAATGATGTTCAAAAAAAGAACATCATTGATGTTTTAGGGAGAGTTTAAATACCCCTTCAAATCCCTTCCCTTTTTTGTGGTTTTTGTGATCTAAAAATTTCTAACATTTTTTGTCATATTCGCGAAAAGCCAAATTTTGAAGATGTACACAGTGTGTCAACATGTGCTATCTGCCATCACGGGAGATCAATGGACGCGTTTTGGGGGTGCAACCTCCTCCTCAATAATAAAGTAGCTGGGAGGAAGGGGTTGCACCCCCAGAACACGTCCCTTGATCCCCCGTGATGGCAGCTAGCACATGTTGACATTCCGCAATTTGTGTGCATCTTCAAAATTTGGCTTTTCCAGGGGTGACTTCACCCCCTCTGAACGCAATATCAAACACAGTTTGTAAATACTCATGGCTGATATTGCCTTCAATTTCTTTAAAAGTTGAACTTTGTAAGTTCAAGATTTGTGTCTTTCTTGTTTGTTTTAAACATGTCTGTTTTATCTTAAATGGACATTTCTACTTTTTCTAATGTGACCCAAAAATTGTTATACAACAAACATGTTGGTTTGTTTTAAAAAACCTTTTACAAATGCACATGTGATTGTGCTGGTATTAAAAAGATTGATAATCAAGAATGTGTGGATTATTGTTTCAACGCTCCAAAACTTTTGTTGTGCTTCAATTGGTGTTTACTGTGACAATTGGGGTTAGTTCCTAAGGGAAAATCCAATTTGCACTACAAGTGCAGTTTCAAGTGCACTTGTAGTGCAAAGTGTCTTTGCCTTTAGTAAATAACACCCAACAGTGCTTTTTAATGTTACACAATCACGCCATTTTCAGGACTCACCACATTTCTGTCAGGGTCAGTTAAAAGAAACACAAGCAGGAAATATCACAAAAGATTTTAGTAGTTAAAATGATTTTTTTATTTGAAAAATGTTTCAGACATTGTCTGGCATATTGATAGCCCCCCTACCCGCAAAGTATTCAAGGTATCTAAGACGGACCTCACGGGCACTCAAGTGCCATCAGGGTTGGTTCATTAGGAATTCCGGCCTCAGGCCCAACTGAGCCAGCATAGTTGGCAGAATTTTGCCGTAAAAAGTTGTGTAGAACACAGCACGCCAGAATGATATGATTCAGTTTGTACTCCGCCATGTGTATGGGTGTAAGAAATAGGCGGAACCGGCTGGCCATGATTCCAAACGTGTTCTCCACCACTCTTCTGGCTCTGGCCAGCCAGTAATTAAAAACCCTCTGGTCCGGGGTGAGGGTCCTCATCGGGAATGGCCACATAAGATGGTCCCCCAGCGCAAACGCTTCATCAGCAACGAAGACGAATGGGAGTCCTTCCACATTGTCTTCTGGAGGTGGCAAGTCCAAGATGCCATTCTGGAGATGCCTGTAGAACTCCATCTGGGCGATGACTCCACCATCGGACATCCAGCCATTCTTCCCCACGTCCACATACAGGAAGTCGTAAGTAGCCGACACCACTGCCAACATCACAATACTATTGAACCCCTTATAATTATAATAGTATGACCCCGAGTTGGGTGGTGGGACGATCTGGATGTGTTTCCCATCAATTGCCCCTGTGGGAGGCCACAGTCTGCCATTCCTGTGGGTTGGAAGGAAACTGTGGAGTCAAGCAAGAAAAAAAAAAAGTAATCATTTTGCACATAAACCGGGAAAGCAGATTAGACACAAACATTCTTGCCCAACATCAGTATAACATTTATTTTACGGAGTTTTGAAAGACCAAGGTATAAGGTCCACCTATCAGATTCCCCCTCCCCCCCTCTCATGGGCCATTTCTAACATTATAGGGGGGGAAGCTCTTGGACAGGTACTGTAACCCTCTCCACTTCATTGAGAGATGAATGCCTAAATAATGGGTATTACTTTGGCCAGCCCCTCCTTAGTTACACTATTGACAGTCCACTGGACAGGTAAGAAGTGTCATAATACAAAGATATAAATACACATTGTACACATTTGAGCACTGCTATTACCTATCAAGATAATAATAGGATACAAAAACTTTAAACAGTACCATTTGAAAGTATACAGGCAGGCCCTTGCACTACATGCTTTGGGGAATTCATCCATAAATCTGACCACAAAAGAGATGGGTATAGTGTGTATGGGTTTGGCAAAGTCAGCAGATAGATGATTGAGGATAGATAGAGAATTGGTATCAGCTGACTTAGCAGTTGGGGAGAGGGAGGGTTCCAAATGATTTGGGGGCCCGAAAAAAAAGCCTCTTGCACTCTGCCTAATTTTCAAGCACACATCATATTTGTAAACATTTTAGGGGGTATTTAGGGTAAAGCACTACTATGGAGCTGATAAAATACATTGTTAAGTGACTACATGAGGTGAATATAGGCCCAGGAGAGCATGCTGGGGAGGTAAGTAAAGGCAAATATGTATTAAGGACAAAAAAAATAATTACATAAAAATCCAGCATGCATGAGGACAAAGGGGACATTCACAGCATAATCCAATCATGGTAATTAGGGAATGAGGAAAGAAATACAATATATTATCAAACATTAAATACAATAAAATGTGATATTAAAGGATAAAAATCTTACCTTAATATACTCCTTCTGCAGGACCTGGATGATGGCAGAACAGGTCTCTGAGATAATGATCCCCAGAGCCTGAGGGGAGATGCCTGTCGAGAACTTGAGGTCCTGCAGGCTTCTCCCCGTGGCCAAGTACCGCAGGGTGGCGACTAGCCTCTGCTCTGGAGTGATGGCTTGCCTCATGCAGGTATCCTGCCTGCTGACATAAGGGATCAACAAAGCCAAAAAACGGTGAAATACGGGGTCCGTTATCCGGAGAATGTTCCTGAAATCATCAGGATTATTCTCACGGATCTCACGGAGCAAAGGCATATGACAGAACTGGTCACGCTGAAGCAACCAATTCTTGGTCCATGAACTCCTCCCCACCCTGTTCATGGACTGGACTTGTGTCAAGGTAAGGACCCCAACACCAAGCCCCCGCACAGCAAGAACTCTACGAGGAGTATTTATATGCAACATGGCTAGAAAACGGTCGGCTGCTCAGAACGAAGTAACAGAACGCACTGAAGAACAGCAAGGCCCGTGAAGAGCGACCTGAAAAACAGCAACGAGCGGACAAGATCGCACAGAAAACTCCAATACGAACTGACTGCACGCACTGAAGAGCAGATACAAACCCACAAGCACAAACTGAACAGCAGAAAACAAGCTGAAAACTACGAGTCTGAAAAAGCGCAAATCGTCTCTCACCAAACTTTTACTAACACGAGATTAGCAAAAGGAGCCCAAAGGAAGCCGCGCTTGGTTCAGACCTGCCCTTTTCTAGTCTCGTCGTACGTGGTGTACGTGACCGCGTTCTTGGCGATTGGAAATTCCGACAACTTTGTGTATGCAAAACAAGTTTGAGCCAACATCCGTCGGAAAAAATCCATGGATTTTGTTGTCGGAATGTCCGATCAATGTCCGATTGTGTGTACGGGACATTATAATGATGCGTTGTTATGATTGAGTTTCATTTTGTGCACGGTCACTTTTTTGGCACTTTATTGCACAATTTGTTGATGGTCATTGCAATATTTGTTATTTGGTTTGTACTGCTGTTAGTTTTTAAGTGCTGCTTATATATTTTTCTATATTTCACTGACTGGTATCACAGTTTATTAAGTCCTGTACCTTTAAGAAGGGGTGGGCTCCCTTCAGTCGACCTGCCCTCACTTATCCATTAGAATGCATGTGCCTCCACTGTGGGGACACCCAAATTTTAGTGTTAGGACCACAGATTACAGGGTGCCGTGACGTGGCTCTGTGGCTTACGCATGCATTTGCAAATGCGTGCGGACTGAACCCCTGTTTTTAACGCGTACTGTTAGACAGGTCAATTGGTTGTCTGCGAGCTGGTGGTAAGTAGGCTTGGAATGTTTTCCTGGGCATTCCCCAGGTTTTGTTGTTATCTGTTTGTGGCCTTCCAATGCCTCTTACTGCGATAGCCAGCTATAAGTGAGGGTGGTGGCAAGATTTTTGCAATCACGTGGGTGTGTGTATTGGTCCAGCAACGCACCAGCACCTTTGCAGCCATTGTGCTACTTGCTGGGTGTTTGGTGTGTCCTGTACCTTTAAGAAGGGGTGGGCTCCCTTCAGTCCACCTGCCCTCACTTATCCATTAGAATGCCTGTGCCTCCACTGTGGGGACACCCAAATTTTAGTGTTAGGACCACAGATTACAGGGTGCCGTGACGTGGCTCTGTGGCTTACGCATGCGTTTGCAAATGCGTGCGGACTGAACCCCTGTTTTTAACGCGTACTGTTAGACAGGTCAATTGGTTGTCTGCGAGCTGGTGGTAAGTAGGCTTGGAATTTTTTCCTGGGCATTCCCCAGGTTTTGTTGTTATCTGTTTGTGGCCTTCCAATGCCTCTTACTGCGATAGCCAGCTATAAGTGAGGGTGGTGGCAAGATTTTTGCAATCACGTGGGTGTGTGTATTGGTCCAGCAACGCACCAGCACCTTTGCAGCCATTGTTCTACTTGCTGGGTGTTTGGTGTGTCCTGTACCTTTAAGAAGGGGTGGGCTCCCTTCAGTCCACCTGCCCTCACTTATCCATTAGAATGCATGTGCCTCCACTGTGGGGACACCCAAATTTTAGTGTTAGGACCACAGATTACAGAGTGCCGTGACGTGGCTCTGTGGCTTACGCATGCGTTTGCAAATGCGTGCGGACTGAACCCCTGTTTTTAACGCGTACTGTTAGACAGGTCAATTGGTTGTCTGCGAGCTGGTGGTAAGTAGGCTTGGAATTTTTTCCTGGGCATTCCCCAGGTTTTGTTGTTAACAGTTTATTAAGTGGCTGCTAATTTCCTTCTTTTTATTTATATATATAATATATATATATAATATCCTGTATTTCCTTAAATACGATCAAGAGTTGAAGGTACATCTGGAAAAGTATGACAAGGGAATTATTACAAAAAAGGATAACAGAATTTCCTACAGGACAAATTGGCATTCTGTGAGGGCAAAGCCTATAAATAGGACTCCAATGGGTGATTTAAGGCAAGAGAGCAGTTGAAACAAGATAGGAATGTCACAAATGAATCAGAAAGAGATGTAGAATCTGATACCACTTCTTGACTAGGGTAGGTAAGAGCTCACCTGAGACTGCCCTACCCATATCAGCCCCACTAACCCGCCCTCTACTTATCGGGAATGACATCGCAAATAATAAGTGGAGTTAAAAAGGCCGAACACAGCCTTTTATTAAACATACACTTTCTATATAAAAGAATTACATAACCATATATAAGTTATCCAGCTATCAAGATTAGAGGTCCCTGACGGTGCCACATTGCCAAATTTTTTGCGTCTGAGGCAACAGATAGCTGAGCTGCGACCCCAGCCGCAAACACCGGCTCGGAGCCTAAACCAGCTGACCTCACACACCCACTGGTCTTAACACTAATATGCATTGTACCGTACACAATTGAGGACCCAATACCTCAGGTGGATCCCCACCGTTTTCCCAATAACTATAAATAGACCTCCGTTAAGGACCCCAACTGCCAAAGTGCCACAGGTGTAAAGCCTTACACTTGTGTGCCATTCCACACCCAAAAAGCTCATTGTAACCCATCTTCCAAACCCAACAGTCACAGATATGTACCCTTTGCATTAAGTTGGACACCATTACTCCTAAGAAACTGCCAAGTATCGGTCTCCAAATCCAAGTGGCGAATAACTAAACCCTCTTCCTAACAATAAACCTCCCCACTTCCTTGTTTACCTTGACCCGTGCCTTAATAATTTTTTTGACCAATCTGGCCATCCGCTAAGACGTACGAGCCACGACAACTGACCAAAGTATGAGCATGTCAGGGAACGCAGTTTGAAGTCTAAGAAAATAAAACTTTACGTCCCTGATGAGCTCCCTACTGGAGCGGAGCCCACATGAAGAATCAGAATATCGGGACCCTGTCCAACCTGGCAAAGTGAGTGACCTCCGGGACTACCCGGCCCTATAGCATACCCTGGACCTCGATCCAACAAACGTTACCCAAATCATGAGGTAGCCCTAACTGCCTGTCGTTGTGCTTAACCTCTGCCCTCTTGGCCCCCCAAAACACAAAAGAATGTCCCAGGATCCAGACGAGTCATTGCGAGACACCTGAAAAGAAAACAAAATCACAGTGCACTCCAACCAGGAACAACAACACAAAACAGTAGTACAGTAGAAGGAAAAAACCCACCCGCCTAAAATTATCTAGAGCAAATGCGGCCTAACATACCAGCGGAATTGGTTGGACTCCAACCTACCAATGCGCCTAACAGTATTCTCATCCAATCTCCACCGGGACGCCTCTGTGGCCGCCCCAATACGAAAGGAGTGAGCAGCGTACTCAAGCGGGTCAAACCCAGTGGCCGCCAGGCATGTACGAAAGACTGCTACAAATTGAAACTTAGATAGACACTAGCCATCCGAATGCAGGGACAGGGAACCACTGGTCCGCGGTTGCACCAGAAAGAACTGTTCCAAGGCAAGCAGAAAAAATGGGGACCATTACCCCGAAGTGCAAAGTGGATTTGCCTTTCGTAAATAATCCCCATAGTAAGGCTCTCAATAACAAAGACATTAAGAATTTCTAATTATTAAATATTCCCACATAACCACATTCTATGCACTCTTCAAAATTCATAGAAACTAAAAAAACAGTTACATTCCTGGCATGCCGGGAATGCTAACTGTCACATTTGCTTGTACTCTCTACCAAACTGTCAAACCAACAAATGGCTGGTGTTATAACTAATCATATATGCAGCACCATGGCAGTTTTAGATCACAGAAGCTAAGATAGAAGTTTCCATGGCTGAAAAGCATAAGAGGGTTTAGTTCCGCTTTAAACTGCATTCCACACACCTCCTGCTTAAGATGGGCGCCGAGCAGTGCCTTGAAGCAGATGTACACCTCTCACTTAGCTGAATCCGCTAATCTCACCTTATCCGCCATCTTGTCCACATCCTTCTGCTTCTCTGCCACTGATACTGGTCCCGGCTCGGCACCCTCCTTTTGCGTGCCAGCTGCTCACCCAATCTGCACCACTGGCGGGGGGGATGGCCCCTGTGCCGTCGCCTCTGGCGGGTCCCACACCGTCACCGGAGCCCCTTCCCTCGCAAGGCCTTCCAACCTGCTCAGCAATTCCCTCAAACTCGATAACACCTCACTCCCGCTCACCCCCGGAGTTTGTGTACCCCCTGACCCCTGACCTCTGATCCCTGACCCCGATAGAACAGATGGACAAAGTAAAGACAAAGCAGTAAAAGGGGACTCAATAGGCTGCACAGGGCCGTGGGCCCCCCAGCCGCAGATCCAGATTCCCTGGACGTAGCATGGCTCTCCTCTTCCAGCTCTCCGTCCTCCTCACTGCTCACTTCCCCCACTGATCGCCGAGCTTCAGGGCTGTGACCTCTTCTTTTTCTGCCAGCAGCTCTGCCTCTCTCCTCCTTCGCAGCAGGCAACCCCTGCTGTGTAAGCTGGCCATGGCTCTGAGGTGTCCCCCGAGCCACGCCAGAGCTCCGCCTCCCGCTGACATCATCCCTGCTCACCACCACTCCATCCACTCTCTCGGGTGTCGCTGCTGTCGCAAATCCCAACCACAAGGAGGGCCGCAGGCCGCACCTGGAGACAGGCTGGCGCCCACAGGTGTAGCTCTCCCCTGCCGGGCTGTCCCACTGACAGGCACATCGCCAGTGGAGGCAGCCGCATGCTCCTGGATCCGGACGATGGAGAAGGTGATGGTGGCCGTGCGGCGGTAAGTGTCACCCCCCGCGGGATACATTTATCCATATATTTAACCATTTTATGTGATATTGATTCATCAAAATTCATCAAAATTATACTGAGAGTATTTTGTATTGGACCGGTTACCAGAGTACTTAAATAAGATATATATTCCAGCACCAATATACAGACAGATACACATTATGAAAATAGAACATATTATTTAACAGATAGTTCAGAATACAGTTTTCTGCCCTCAGACATGCCTAGTGGTTGAAGGTGATATTACATGAACTCACCAAAGCCATTCCTTCTGGGCTGAGCTTATTATAATTTTATGAGCTTATTGTCCCAGATGGTATAAAGTATGTAAGGTGCCATAGAGAGGGACCACCGACCCACATGCTGACATACACCCTCTGGACGTACACAAATTTGGTAATAAGCGACCACTCCCCATCTCGCTTGACATTGCTGCTAGGATGAATTTACATCCTTTCCTTTAACCACCTCAATACAGTGCACTTACACCCCCTTCCTGCCCAGACCAATTTTCAGCTTTCAGTGCTCTCACAGTTTGAATGACAATTACTCAGTCATGCAACACTGTACCCATATGAAACTTGCGTCCTTTTTTCACACAAATAGAGCTTTCTTTTGGTGGTATTTAATCACTAGTGGGTTTTTAATTTTTTGTGCTATAAATAAAAAAAGACCGTAAATTTTGTGAAAAAATGCCTTTTTCTTTGTTTCTGTCATTTTCTGTAATTTTGCTAATTAGTAATTTTTCTTCATAAATTTGGGCAAAATTTATACTGCTACAAATCTTTGGTAAAAATAACCCAAATCAGTGTATATTATTTAGTCTTTGTGAAAGTTATAGAGTCTACAAACTATGGTGCCAATATACATTTTATCTTATGCAATACTGTGTGAAGGGAAAATTATAGGAATCGTATTTTACTGTTTACATTTTATCTTATCCAATACTGTGTGAAGGGTAGTTTAGTATTTAATAATTGTCCCACGTTATTGGCCTTGTGTGTTGAAGCCGTTTGTGGGTGAAATCAAGATCAACCTGTATTACAACAAATTTGGCTGCTGTGGTCCCAGGGAAATTATTCATCTCCCCATTCAATCTGGTAGCTCTGTTAAATTAATATTTCCTTCAAATTGATAATATCTATCTGTTGACGCCGCTAAACATACTTTGCATTTTTTCCGGCCAGAGAAATTCAGAGGATTGTTTTTCCGAGCGACAAGAGATATTGTGTTTTTTTGAACCTAAGGCGCGATTACCGCAATTTTTTTTTTAACATAGTCATTTGGGCTACGCTTGGGTTATTTGTCGAATATTAAGGAAAATAGTTTTATTGCCGCGTTGATGTCTTTGGTAGGGTGTATGAAATAGTAATCACCAGAAATTCTGGTTCGGTATGAAATTGTATAATTATACTTGCAAATTAATAAAAATGATTTACTTATTAATGCTATTGGGAGATATTTATACGTTGGTAAGAATTCCCCATAGATTAACGAACTCCGGAAATTATTGTGGTATGTTACTGATTGTCTGAAGTTCACATTAAACACTAAAATTTTATGAAATTCAAATTCCCCATATGTATTATTAAGATTCCATACCACACTCACAACAAAGGTAAGTGCAAGGACTGACCATGCTAACATTATAATAGAATAACCCCTGCCAACCAGTTCCCCTTCTCACTCTGTCATGTATGCCCTATACTGATTCCATTCCTCCTCTGCTTCGGGTATGTCCTTCTCTTCTTCCCTTTCTTCACAGCACAACCAAAAGGGATAAATCACACAGAATGGTACACATAATAGTACTGGCACTAAGAATATATCTAGCACAAGCACATACCCTGTTTCCCCGAAAATAAGACCTAGCGTGATTGTCGGTGATGGCTGCAATATAAGCCCTACCCCCCAAATAAGCCCTACCCTGTTTCCCCGAAAATAAGCCCTACCCTGAAAATAAGACCTACAAGGGCTTTAACTAGGGCTTATTTGGGGGGTAGGGTTTATATTGCAGCCATCACTGACAATCACGCTAGGTCTTATTTTCGGGGAAACAGGGTACAAGACTCAGGGATCCCTCGTTGGTAGCACTCAGGTGCATAATTATATTTAGGGCTGTTACTGATTAAAATTCTCGTGTTCGCTTAATCAATTTTTTTTTAATCAATTAATCGACTAATTTCGATTAATTATAATGCACATACAGATCCAACTACTTTTAGCTGATTTAGCACCGTTGTTATGGCAACGGCCGAAGCCGGACATAGCGGGGCATGGCTAGGACGTCACGCGTCATAAACTCAACCTCACCGTGCCCATAATCTCAGCCTTACTGTGCCCATAATCGCAGCCTCACTGTGCCCATAATCGCAGCCTTACCATGCCCATAATGCAGTCTCACCGTACCCATAATCTCAGACTTACCGTGCCCATAATCGCAGCCTCACCGTTCCCATAATGCAGTCTCACAGTGCCCATAATCGCAGTCTCACCATGCCCATAATCGCAGCCTCACCGTGCCCATAATGCTGTCTCACCGTGCCCATAATCGCAGCCTCGCCGTGCCTATAATCGCAGTCTCACTGTGCCCATAAAGCTGTCTCACCGTGCCCATAATGCTGTCTCACCGTGCCCATAATCGCAGCTTCCCCGTGCCTTTAATGGCAGCCTCACTGTGCCCATAATGCAGTCTCACCGTGCCCATAATGCAGTCTCACCGTGCCCATAATCTCAGCCTCACTGTAGTCAGTGCCTGTGCCTGGATTACACAGTCTGCGGGCATCTCCCGCTGTGTGTCTCGGAGCTGAGTGTGAAAACTTTGGGCGCGCTGTGAGAAAAGTCCCGGCCTCCTCCTAGATCAGCTTGTGTGATAGACAGAACACTGTGTCTATCACACGAGCTGATCTAGGAGGAGGGCGGGACTTTTCTCACAGCGCGGCCATAGTTCTCACACTCAGCTCAGAGACACACAGCGGGAGATGCCCGCAGACTGTGTATGACATATAGTGGAGGAGGGAGCAGAGCGCTGCGCTGCAGCCACAGCTTGGCCCAAAGCGGCCCCAGGGCAGGCAGCCTACCGATCAAAAAAATTTTGATCGATCAAAAAATTTACGATTAATCGAGGAATTAATCGTTAATTTCTGCAGCCCTAATTATATTATAATGTAAAATATACACACCAAATCAAAGATCTTTGGAAGGGGATTCTATCACTCTGCTGATGTATATTCTCTACAGTGTGAGTCAAAAGAACAATTCAAATCAGATTATAAATAGGGAGGAAATTAAAAGCTTAGAAGGGAACTGAATTTGAGCATGCTCAATAGAGGACATTGGCTGGTCTACACAATCTCAACCTTTGGGCAGTGATACTGTTCGGATATACAGTACTAAAAAGGGAGAGTCCGGATATGCAACAGTCATTATACACAGCTGAACTATGGAGGAAGCCTAAAACCTCTCCATTGTTACAGACTAATCCAAATATTTAGTCTTTTTTACAATAGACGATACAGGAAGTAGAAATGCTTTCAGTGGAGGGTGTGGACACCCATAACCTGACATTTGCACAACGACAAGCCCTGTCCAATTTATGTTACAATCACAATATTACTATTAAAGTGGTTGTAAAGGCAGAAGGTTTTTTATCTTAATGCATTGTATGCATTAAGATTAAAAAATCCTTCTGTGTGCAGCAGCCCCCCTTAATACTTACCTGAGCCCCATCTCGATCCAGCGATGTTGCATGAGAGACTTGGCTGTCCAGGACTCCCCTCCCATTGGCTCCCGCTGCTGTCAATCAAAGTCAGTGCACTAATGAGGAGAGAAAGGGTGGGGCTGGGCCACGGCTCCGTGTCTGAATGGACACAGGGGGCTTGGCTTGGGTGCCCCTATAGCAAGCCGCTTGCTGTGGAGGCAATCAACAGGAGGGAGGGGCCAAGAGCATTGAAGAAGGACAGAGAAGGACAGAGAAGAGGAAATCCGAGCTGCTCTGTGCAAAACCAACTGCACTTTAAGCCCTCGGCACTATTGTTGTAATGAACAATACACCATACACACAATACAAATCAATGTGCCTATATATATATTGAACAACATGGAATGGTATTATGGATCGAGTGAAGACTCAGGGGGTAAGGGGGCAATACTTTTACCCAAACATTTTTTACCTTAATGCAGGGAATGCATTAAGGTAAAAAATGTTTAGACTTTAGAACCACAAAGTATATATATGAAACCCAATCACTAAAATCTTATGCAAGCTTTAAATTATTGTTACTTTATTATCAAAAGTTATTTTCATTTTTCTGCTTTCATTAAAGAGGCGGTCCAGCCCCCCACGAAAAAATTGTCAGCAGCAACAAATACTGTAGCTGCTGACTTTTGATATTATCGGCTCTCGGGTGCTGGCACCGCCATTGCCTGTAAGGGAAACCAGTTGTGAAGCCTTGTAGCTTCACAGCCAGTTCCCTACTGCACATACGCAAAGCGCGTTGCACTTTCTGAATAACCCGGCGGCAGGGGAGGAGAGGGAATTTCTTTCTGACTCTGGTTTTAACAGGTACCCCCCCCTACCAAAAGGTGCCAAATGTGGCACCAGAGAGTAGTGGAAGCAGATAAGCGGAGATCCCCTTTTTGGTGGAGCTCCACTTTAACCACGTCAGCTCTTTGGACATGTCTAGTACATCCAGAGCTTAAAGGTTAAACAAGCTCCTGGCTTTTTTGTAAAACCGCTCTGGACAGCCAATTACTTTTACATAACTTACGTTTCAAATATAATATAAATAAAAAAAAAAAAATGCACCCCGTTGCCCCTCGCAGACACAAATGCAAAGGGCATGCACATGTATGTACACTGCACAACACTTGTTGGGTATCAACGCCCATGCAAGAGTGAGAGAAATGATTCTAGGTCCCTCGTTTATGGTTAACTCCAAACTGAAGGGCTGTAGAGGCATTTAAAATGTCACCTGTTGATAATTTTGGGTACCATAATTATTTGTATTTTCACATGCACTGTTGAGGCTTGACATTTTTGGTATATATATATATACTTTTATATATATATATATATATATATATATATATATATATATATATATATATATATATATATGTATATATATATATATATATATATATATATATATATATGTATATATATATATATATATATATATATATATATATTTTTTTTTTTTTAATATAAAGTTTATTTAAAGTTTCACAAAACAAACATATTGTACCAGGTTACAGATACATACAGACAGTGATTGGATTTGTGCTTATATAACATTGCAGGTGTAGTTTATTAACAGCAAAAGTATCAATCACTTAGTGTGTTCCTTGTGTCAGGTTCCTCAAAGTTACTATGAGCATAATCACTGAGAAATATATGTGGGGGGGGCCCTATTAATTGCCTTCCGTATGGATGTATCCACTTCCCAAAGTATAAGGCAAGGTTAAAAGAAGATTAGCGGGAGGGGCATATAATAGGAAAAGAATAGGAGGTTTTGTAAACCTTACTCAATGGTCAGGTGTTTTGCCTTAACCCATGCTGCCCAGATTTTATCAAATTTTTGGGCCAATTTCTTCCCAAGTATGTTAGTTTGTATAACGGTAATGCTGCATTTACTAAGGATTGCCAGATTTGTTTGGTGGGCGGTTGGGGTTGA
The DNA here is from genome assembly GCA_037952835.1 of Lithobates septentrionalis. NCBI lineage: Eukaryota > Metazoa > Chordata > Amphibia > Anura > Ranidae > Lithobates > Lithobates septentrionalis. Next base: position 21,678 of record JBBDGP010002899.1, on the reverse strand, counting down.
TTCCATTTTGATTGCTTTTCTGACGTAGAATGTGGTATAGAAAACAAATAGTTTCTTCCCCCAAGGGGCCTCAAGGAAATCACAAATACCTAACAGGAGAGGAATCGGGCTGCATGGGACCGTCAATTTCCCAATAGAGTTGTTGTCAATAAGAATGTCTTTCCAGAAATCCACCACTCCTGGGCAGGACCAGACCAGGTGGAAGAAATCAGCACTGTCTGAGCCACATCTGGGGCGATTTGCCATTCGGTCAGGGTATATTCTCGCCAAGCGTACTGGGGAGTAGTATGCACGATGCAGAAACTTCAATTGTATATACCTGTCTCTTGCTGAAATTACAAGGGGCAAATATTGCTGAATGCCCTCCTCCCAGTCATCATCCGCTAATTCCGGAACGTCCTTCTGCCAAAGCTCGAACAGCTGGGAGACCTTAGACGTGTCCAGAGCTGTCAGCATATTGTACAATGTGTATAGTGTTCTTTCACCATCAGGGGATCTAAGCGTACCCTCCACATTTGACATTTCCAGAACCATTGGAGAAGGGAATTGAGATCGAAAAGAGTGATGCAATTGAAAAAACCTATGGTTCGGTAGGCTCCTATCTCTCTTCAGAGCATCAAAGGTGATTAGTTGTCCCTGATTCACTATATCACCCAGGGTTATGACCCCATGTCTGGCCCATACTACTGGATCTGGGATGGAGAGGAAATGGGGCAATAGAGGGTTGCCCCAGAGGGGAGTTTCTGGGGACCATTGATTAGATCCCATAAGCTTCCTATGAACCGTGTCCCACACCTTAAGGGTCGCACCCATAGGGAGGGTTACATGCAGATTAGATCGGGGGCCTCTGTGTACCAGATTCCTCAGTTCTGTGTATGATCCAAGCAGCGCCGCCTCTAGGGTGGATGCGGGGTTGGCCGGGTCCTCGGAGAGCCACCATTTAACAGTTACCAAGACCGCGGCCCACTAATATTTCAGGAAACAGGGTAGGGCTAATCCCCCTAGTGTAACAGGTAATTGTAAAGTTGTTTTTGCTATTCTAGGAGCCTTCCCGTTCCAAAAAAAGGAAGTAATGATACTGTCTAAATGTCTAAAAAAGGTAGTCGGTATAGGGACAGGAGTCTGTCAGAAAAGGTAAGTGAACTTGGGCAGTAACGACATCTTAATTAAGTTAACCCGGCCCACTGGTGTTAGGGGTAGGGATTTCCACGTATTACATCTTTGAACAATTGATTGACCACTGGACTCAGGTTGAGGGTATCATGTTGTTTAAGATCCTGATGTATCTCCACTCCCAAATATTTAAATTGGGAGACCCTCCGGAGCTGCCCATCTGCCTGTGAGGGGCCGACTCCAGAGTGGAGAGGGAACAGGACTGACTTTCCCCAGTTTATACATATACCTATATTGTTCAAATTTATTAACAACTGATAGGGCCGCCTGTACGGAAATAATGTCATCTCTAAGGTACAAGAAAGTGTCGTCGGCATATAACGACACCTTTTCCTGGAGGGGCCCCCTAACAATCCCCCGGACCTCAGGTGCAGCCCTGAGGAGGGGGCCATAGGTTCAAAAAGCCCTGGAGAGAGGGGGCACCCTTGTCTGGTTCCCCTGCCCAGGGGAAAGGACGGGGAGAGAACCGTACACACTTTGGCTATTGGGGCCTTGTACACTGCCCTGACCCAGGAGACGAAGACCGGGCCAAACCCAAATCTGTGGAGGACCTCCCAGAGATAGCCCCACTCCACAGAGTCAAAGGCCTTCTCCACATCAAGGGAGGCCGCCACTTCATCTCCGCCATTACCCTCCCCAGAGGCCAGGACAGTGTACAATCTATGGATATTTATATCAGTTCCCTTGCTGGCATAAAGCCTGACTGGTCCTCATGTATTAGGGTAAGTATAAGTTCGTTCAAACACTTGGCGTCTAAGCTTTCTCTTGCTGCAGTTGTAAGTGTAGGAAGCGTCACCCCATCTAAGAAATGACATAGTTCCTCAGGGGAGTACTGCGCCCTAGAGGAGTACAGGGCAGAGTAGTACTCAGCAAAGCAGACATTTATATTAACAGGATCTGACACTAGGGTCCCATCACTCTTATGGAGACGGGCTATGGTAGAGACCGGGGATTGCTCCTTAGAGAGCCAGGCTAGAAGCCTACCTGTTTTTTCACCTTGCTCGAAAATTCTCTCCGTTTGGGCCAATTGGCGTTTATTTGCCTTGGCTACTCTAAGCAACATCACTTCTTGGTAGGCTACTTTCATATCTTGGGCCTCCTCTAGTATGATCCTATCATTTCTACCTTCCCGAGCTATGGAGGACAGATAGCAGCCCCTGATATAGGCCTTGAAAGTATCCCAAACAGTCCCTGCTGTAGAGGTGTCAGCATTAATTAACCAGAATTTTTTAATCTTCTTGACCATTTCTACTTTTATATTTGGGATCTCAATCCAAAACCTAGACAGCCGCCATAGTCTATCTGTTTGGGGGGGTAGTAGTTTGCAACATACACATCAACGGGGAGTGGTCAGAGATTCCACGAGGAAGCATCTCAATCCCTGTAATATTGGGAAACATGGGCACACTGGCATAGAGAAGATCAATACGAGATAGTGTGTTATAGGAGGAAGAGTGGCATGTCGGTCTGATGGGTGCTTCCATCGCCATACATTCTCCAGCCCGAACACCTGAGCTCAACGGGACAGTGCAGAGTCAGTAGCAGGGTCCGGGGATAATCTGTCCAGAGATGGGTTTGGGGGAATAATAAAATCCCCCGTGAGGACCAAGTTATCTGTAGGGAATTGAGCAATCAGGGTAATTATTTTTTGTAGTAGGGAAAGATTGGCTGGGGGCAGTAAATACACACTTACTAATACCATCTCCATCATATCTATTATAGCGTGTAGTACATACCAGCCCTCCGGGTCTATAACCACATCAAGGGGTTCAAAGTTGAGGGATCTGTGGACCAGAATACTAACCCCCCGGGTAGGGATGAGCCGAACACCCCCCCCGGTTCGGTTCGCACCAGAACCTGTGAACGGACCAAAAATTTGCACGAACGTTAGAACCCCATTGTCGTCTATGGGACTCGAACGTTCGAAATCAAAAGTGCTCATTTTAAAGGTAATTTGCATGGTATTGTCCTAAAAAGGGTTTGGGGACCCAGGTCCTGCCCCAGGGGACATGTATCAATGCAAAAAAAACTTTTAAAAACTGCCGTTTTTTCGGGAGCAGTGATTTTAATGATGCTTAAAGTAAAAAAAGAGTGAAATATTCCTTTAAATATCGTACCTGGGGGGGTGTCTATAGTATGCCTGTAAAGTGGCGCGTGTTTCCTGTGTTTAGAACAGTCCCTGCACAAAATGTCATTTTTAAAGGAAAAAATCTCATTTAAAACTGCTTGCGGGTTTAATGTAATGTCGGGTCCTGGCAATATGGATGAAAATCAATGAGACAAACGGCATGGGTACCCCCCAGTCCATTACCAGGCCCTTTGGGTCTTGTATGGATATTAAGGGGAACCCCGCACCCAAATTAAAATAAGGAAAGGTGTGGGGCCACCAGGCCCTATATACTCTGAACAGCAGTATACAGGCGGTGCAAACAAGACAGGGACTGTAGGTTTGTTGTTAAGTAGAATCTGTTTGTAATTTTGAACGGGTACATTTTTAACGTGTTTAGTTCCAGCCAAAAAATCTTTTTTAAGCTTTTTGGAAAACATAGGTAAGGGTTATCACCCCTGTGACATTTGTTTTGCTGTCTGTCCTCCTCTTCAGAAGATTTCACCTCACTTTTTGTCCCAATGACAAATGTTTTTTGAAAATTTGGGTTTTTTTGTGGAACAAGGATTGGAAAGCATCAGTGGAAAGGAGAAATGTTTTTCCCATATTAACTCTTACAGGAGAGAATTTTCCTTCCTAGGAGTAGATTTCACCTCACTTCCTGTTGTCTCCTTCCGTTTGCAAGTAGGAGTCGTTTGTAAGTTAGATGTTTGAAAGTAGGGGCCTGCCCTATATACTCAGCAGAAATTTGGGCCTTGGGTGTTGTTGTGGCCACAACACTGTAAGCCCTCACAGGGCCCTGCTGTGAAATATTAGATCAAGAATTGTAATTACATGCCCCTGTTGACCAGGAGCAGAAAAATTGGGCCTTTGGTGCTGGTGGTGGTGCTGGTGCCACAACACTGTAAGTCCTCACTCGCTCTTGGTGGGTGCAGAAATGGGCCCTGCTGTGAAATATTAGATCAAGAATTGTAATTACAGGCCCCTGTTGAACAGGGGCTGAAAAATTGGGCCTTAGGCACTGGTGCCACAACACTGCAACCCCTCACAGATACTCTAGTTGGAACGCAGAAACGAGCCCTGCTGCAAAGTATTGCATCAAAAATTGTAATTACACGCCCCTGTTAAACAGGGGCTGAAAAATTGGGCCTTAGGCACTGGTGGTGGCGCCCAGAACCAAAAATGTTCTTACAAGCTACCAGCGTGATCATTGAGGAGGAAGAGGATAATTACTCAGGGATAGTCACTCAGCATCAGCATAGGCAGTCTTTGAAGGGATCTGAGATTTCAAAAAAAATTATTCGGTTACATCAGCATCAGGTGCTTGGTAGCTGGTGGTGATCCAAGACTGATTCATTTTTATAAAGGTCAGTCGATCGACCGAGTCGGTGGACAGACGCACCCTGTGATCGGTTACAAAGCCTCCAGCAGCACTGAATGTGCGTTCCGAAAGAACGCTGGATACAGGACAGGCCAGTAGCTCAATTGCATACTGTGCAAGCTCTGGCCAGTGATCCATCCTCAAGACCCAGTAACCCAGAGGATTTTCGGTGGGAAAGGTGTCCAAGTCAGATCTTGCCCCTAGGTATTCCTGCACCATGTAAAACAGACGCTGGCGATGGTTGCTGGAACTGATCACACCTTGGGGCTGCGGACCAAAAAATTGTCTGAATGTATCGGTCAGACGGCCACCTTCTCCACCGCTCCTTCTTTGACTGACCGAAGCCTCAGCAACACGTTGTCCAGAAACAGGAGCTTGTAACCTCCCAGTCTCTGGGAACGCGTTGCACAGACCTTTCTGCAAGGCCTCCCGAAGATGTTTCATCCTCTGCTCCCTCTGCGATGGCAAGATAAGGTCCGCAACCTTACCCTTGTAACGTGGATCAAGGAGGGTTGCCAGCCAGTATTGGTCCTTCTCCTTGATACCACGAATACGAGGATCCTTACGCAGGCTTTGCAGGATCAGGGAGGCCATGCAGTGTAGGTTTGCTGAGGCATTCGGTCTGGAGTCCTCTGGGTCACTAAGGACGACATGGTCCACAGCCACCTCCTCCCAGCCACGTACAAGTCCATGTATTTTTTGGGACTGATCCCTTAAAGACTGCTGCTGATGCTGAGTGCCAGGCTCCACCTCCATACTGACACAATCTTCCTCCTCCTCCTCCTCCTCCTCCTCTTACTGTGCGATTGGCGGACACGCAGGAACACTGTCTGGATAAAGGGGGCCTTGAGAGCTAAGGAAGTCCTCCTCTTCCTGCCTCTGTTCTGCCTCAAGTGCCCTGTCCATTATTCCACGCAGCGTGTGCTCCAACAGGTGGACAAGGGGGACAGTGTAACTGATGCATTCACTGTCACTGCTCACCATCCTCATGGCCTCCTCAAATGGTGACAGGACAGTGCATGCATCCCTGATCATGGCCCACTGGCGTGGGGGAAAAAAAAACAAGCTCCCCTGACCTTGTCCTGGTGCCATAGTCGCACAGGTACTCATTGATGGCCCTCTGCTGCGTGTGCAGCCGCTGCAGCATGGCCAACGTTGAGTTCCACCTGGTGGGCATGTCACAGATTAGGCGGTTCTTGGGCAGGTTAAACTCCTTTTGGAAGTCCGCCAGCCGAGCACTGGCATTATATGACCGTCGGAAATGCACACAGACTTTCCTGGCCTGCCTCAGGACATCCTGTAAGCCCAGGTACCTGCCCAAGAACCGCTGCACCACCAAGTTAAGGACGTGAGCCAAACAGGGCACATGGGTCATTTGACCCTGTCGGAGGGCAGAGAGGAGGTTGGTGCCATTGTCGCAAACCACCATTCCTGCCTTAAGTTGGCGTGGCGTCAACCACCTCTGAACCTGCCCCTGCAGAGCTGACAGAACCTCTGCCCCAGTGTGGCTCCTGTCCCCCAAGCACACCAGCTCAAGCACCGCATGGCATCTTTTGGCCTGCGTATTTGCGTAGCCCCTTGAATGGCTACGGAGCACCGCTGTTTCTGAGGAAAAAGCACAGGAAGAGGCCATGGAGGAAGAAGAAGAGGAGGGGGTGGAGGAGAGAGGTGTGTCACAATCATTAGTAGTGGCATTTTGGAGGCGTGGTGGCGGAACAACCTCCAACACTACTGCACCTTGTCCTGCATCCTTCCCAGCTGCCAGCAGAGTCACCCAATGCGCCGTGAAACTTAGGTAACGTCCCTGTCCATGCCTGCTGGACCATGAGTCAGCAGTAAAATGCACCTTACCGCTGACCGCCCTGTCCAGCGAGGCATGGACCTTACCTTCCACATGCCGGTAGAGAGCCGGAATCGCCTTCCATGAGAAAAAGTGGCATTTGGGTACCTGCCACTGAGGAACCGCACATTCCACAAACTCACAGAAGGGGGCAGAGTCTACCAACTGAAAAGGCAGCAGTTGAAGTGCTAGCAATTTTGCCAAGCTAGCATTCAACCGCTGGGCATGTAGATGGCTGGGAGCAAACTTCTTTCGGCGGTGCAGCAGCTGGGGCAGGGAAATTTGCCGGGTACAATCTGACGTTGGTGTACCAAAAGCAGATTGCCCACAAGTACTTAGCTGTGACACACCTAATTCTACACCTTCATTCCTCTCAGTGCAGGTCTCAGAGAGGACTGAAGGTACAGTGGGGTTGGAGATCTCAGCTGATGAGGAGCAAGGAGAGGTCTTCTTTGTTATTTGGTGTGGGTCTTTTAGATACGCTTGCCAACGAACTGCATGGCAGGTCAACATATGTCTGGTCAAGCATGTGGTACCCAAGCGGGAGATGTTTTGGCCACGCGAGATACGCTTGAGACATATGTTGCAAATAGCAGCGGTGCGATCTGATGCACTCGTCTCAAAAAAGGCCCACACCAAAGAACTTTTTGAATAACGCTCAGAGACTGCAACGCCCTGCACATGTGGAGCTTTGGGGTGTGATGCAGTCAATGTGCTGCCCTTAGGCTGGCCCCTGGAGGGCATCCTGCCTCGTTGGTGATGTGCCGCCTCCTCCTCCTCCTCCTCCTCTCTCCTATCAGGCACCCACGTTGAGTCAGTGACCTCATCATCCCCTCCCTCCTCATCACTGGAGCAAACCTGGCAGTATGCTGCAGCAGGGGGAGCATGACTGCCAGATTGCTGTCCTTCTTGGGCACCCCCTCTGTCCGTGCTCATGTTACTGCCTTCATCGAGTTCAGTATCATCATCAGAGCCTTCCAAACGCTGGGCATCCTCCTGGAGCATGTACCCAACACTGTGGTCAAACAGTTCGAGGGACTCCTCAGGAGGACATGGTGGGGCTAGGGAAGGAGTCACTGATGACATTGAGCCGAGGGAAGAGGCCGCTGCTTTGCCAGACAAAGTACCCTGAGCATGGGTGAGAGAGGATGAGGAGGATGAGGACGGCTTGGTCATCCACTCGACCAAGTCTTCCGCATGTTGCGGCTCAACACGGCCAGCTGCCGAAAAAACGTGCTGATGAGGATGCACCGTCTCCACGACCAGCACTAGACACAGAGCCTGCTTGCCCTCTCTTATTGGCTTGTGACTGTCTGCCTCTCCTTCTTGGCCTTCCAGACATACTAATGGCCTGTAGCTGCACTAAGCTGGGATATATATATATATATATATATATATATATATATATATATATATATATGTACTGATATTGCAGCTAGCAAAATCAACTGCCTGCCTGTAGTATGAGAACACCACCAACCTTCTACAGGTAGCTTTAGCTGAACACTGTGCAGAGCTCGCAAAAAAATAACTTGTAGGTTTAGCTGAACACTGTGAGGAGGACGCACCACACTAACTTGTAGTTTTAGCTGAACACTGTGAGCAGGACGCACTACACTAACTTGTAGTTTTAGCTGAACACTGTGAGGAGCACGCACCACACTAACTTGTAGTTTTAGCTGAACACTGTGAGCAGGACGCACTGCACTAACTTGTAGCTTTAGATGAACACTGTGCAGAGCTCGCAAAAAAATAACTTGTAGTTTTAGCTGAACACTGTGAGCAGGACGCACTGCACTAACTTGTAGCTTTAGATGAACACTGTGCAGAGGTCTCACTACACTAACTTGTAGTTTTATCTGAACACTGTGAGCAGGACGCACTGCACTAACTTGTAGCTTTAGATGAACACTGTGCAGAGGTCTCACTACACTAACTTGTAGGTTTAGCTGAACACTGTGAGGAGGACGCACCACACTAACTTGTAGTTTTAGCTGAACACTGTGAGCAGGACGCACTGCACTAACTTGTAGCTTTAGATGAACACTCTGCAGAGGTCTCTCCACACTAACTTGTAGTTTTAGCTGAACACTGTGAGCAGGACGCACTGCACTAACTTGTAGCTTTAGATGAACACTGTGCAGAGGTCTCACTACACTAACTTGTAGGTTTAGCTGAACACTGTGAGGAGGACGCACCACACTAACTTGTAGTTTTAGCTGAACACTGTGAGCAGGACGCACTGCACTAACTTGTAGCTTTAGATGAACACTGTGCAGACGTCTCACTGCACTAACTTGTAGTTTTAGCTGAACACTGTGAGCAGGACGCACAGCACTAACTTGTAGTTTTAGCTGAACACTGTGAGCAGGACGCACTGCACTAACTTGTAGCTTTAGATGAACACTCTGCAGAGGTCTCACTACACTAACTTGTAGTTTTAGCTGAACACTGTGAGCAGGACGCACTGCACTAACTTGTAGCTCTAGATGAACACTGTGCAGAGGTCTCACTACACTAACTTGTAGGTTTAGCTGAACACTGTGAGGAGGACGCACCACACTAACTTGTAGTTTTAGCTGAACACTGTGAGCAGGACGCACTGCACTAACTTGTAGCTTTAGATGAACACTGTGCAGACGTCTCACTGCACTAACTTGTAGTTTTAGCTGAACACTGTCAGCAGGACGCACAGCACTAACTTGTAGTTTTAGCTGAACACTGTGAGCAGGACGCACTGCACTAACTTGTAGCTTTAGATGAACACTCTGCAGAGGTCTCACTACACTAACTTGTAGTTTTAGCTGAACACTGTGAGCAGGACGCACTGCACTAACTTGTAGCTTTAGATGAACACTGTGCAGACGTCTCACTGCACTAACTTGTAGTTTTAGCTGAACACTGTGAGCAGGACGCACTGCACTTACTTGTAGCTTTAGATGAACACTGTGCAGAGGTCTCACTACACTAACTTGTAGTTTTAGCTGAACACTGTGAGCAGGATACACTGCACTAACTTGTAGCTTTAGATGAACACTGTGCAGAGCTTGCAAAAAAATAACTTGTAGGTTTAGCTGAACACTGTGAGGAGGACGCACCACACTAACTTGTAGTTTTAGCTGAACACTGTGAGCAGGACGCACTGCACTAACTTGTAGCTTTAGATGAACACTGTGCAGAGGTCTCACTACACTAACTTGTAGGTTTAGCTGAACACTGTGAGGAGGATGCACCACACTAACTTGTAGTTTTAGCTGAACACTGTGAGCAGGACGCACTGCACTAACTTGTAGCTTTAGATGAACACTCTGCAGAGGTCTCACTACACTAACTTGTAGTTTTAGCTGAACACTGTGAGCAGGACGCACTGCACTAACTTGTAGCTTTAGATGAACACTGTGCAGAGGTCTCACTACACTAACTTGTAGGTTTAGCTGAACACTGTGAGGAGGATGCACCACACTAACTTGTAGTTTTAGCTGAACACTGTGAGCAGGACGCACTGCACTAACTTGTAGCTTTAGATGAACACTGTGCAGAGGTCTCACTACACTAACTTGTAGGTTTAGCTGAACACTGTGAGGAGGACGCACCACACTAACTTGTAGTTTTAGCTGAACACTGTGAGCAGGACGCACTGCACTAACTTGTAGCTTTAGATGAACACTGTGCAGAGGTCTCACTACACTAACTTGTAGTTTTAGCTGAACACTGTGAGCAGGACGCACTGCACTAACTTGTAGCTTTAGATGAACACTGTGCAGAGGTCTCACTACACTAACTTGTAGTTTTAGCTGAACACTGTGAGCAGGAAGCACTGCACTAACTTGTAGCTTTAGATGAACACTGTGCAGAGGTCTCACTACACTAACTTGTAGTTTTAGCTGAACACTGTGAGCAGGACGCACTGCACTAACATGTAGCTTTAGATGAACAATGTGCAGAGGTCTCACTACACTAACTTGTAGTTTTAGCTGAACACTGTGAGCAGGACGCACTGCACTAACTTGTAGCTTTAGATGAACACTGTGCAGAGGTCTCACTACACTAACTTGTAGTTTTAGCTGAACACTGTGAGCAGGACGCACTGCACTAACTTGTAGCTTTAGATGAACCCTGTGCAGAGCTCGCAAAAAAATAACTTGTAGGTTTAGCTGAACACTGTGAGCAGGACGCACCACACTAACTTGTAGTTTTAGCTGAACACTGTGAGCAGGACGCACTGCACTAACTGTAAATAGTCTAGCTGCCTGACTGTGGTACTAATAGGATCAAAAGAACACCAGCAATTTTCTTCAGGTAGCTGTAAATACTGTAACAAGACAAGCCTGCCTGTCAGTAAGAAGATAACAGGAACGGATCTAGCTAAACTGAATACAGAGTATATATATATATGCAACACCTGGGATGCATATACAGTGGCTTGCGAAAGTATTTGGCCCCCTTGAACTTTTCAACCTTTTGCCACATTTCAGGCTTCAAACATAAAGATATAAAATTTTTATTTTTTTGTGAAGAATCACCAACAAGTGGGACACAATTGTGAAGTGGAACGAAATCTTTTGGATTTTTGAAACTTTTTTAACTAATAAAAAAATGAAAAGTGGGGCGTGCAAAATTATTCGACCCCCTTGCGTTAATACTTTGTAGAGCCACCTTTTGCTGTGATTACAGCTGCATGTCGCTTGGGGTATTTCTCTATCAGTTTTGCACATCGAGAGACTGAAATTCTTGCCCATTCTTCCTTGCAAAACAGCTCGAGCTCAGTGAGGTTGGATGGAGAGCGTTTGTGAACAGCAGTTTTCAGCTCTTTCCACAGATTCTCGATTGGATGCAGGTCTGGACTTTGACTTGGCCATTCTAACACCTGGATACGTTTATTTGTGAACCATTCCTTTGTAGATTTTGCTGTATGTTTGGGATCATTGTCTTGTTGGAAGATAAATCTCCGTCCCAGTTTCAGGTCTTTTGCAGACTCCAACAGGTTTTCATCCAGAATGGTCCTGTATTTGGCTGCATCCATCTTCCCCTCAATTTTAACCATCTTCCCTGTCCCTGCTGAAGAAAAGCAGGCCCAAACCATGATGCTGCCACCACCATGTTTGACAGTGGGGATGGTGTGTTAAGTGTGATGAGCTGTGTTGCTTTTACGCCAAACATATCGTTTTGCATTGTGGCCAAAAAGTTAGATTTTGGTTTCATCGGACCAGAGCACCTTTTTCCACATGTTTGGTGTGTCTCCCAGGTGGCTTGTGGCAAACTTTAGACGAGACTTTTTATGGATATCTTTGAGAAATGGCTTTCTTCTTGCCACTCCTCCATAAAGGCCAGATTTGTGCAGTGTACGACTGGTTGTTGTCCTATGGACAGACTTTCCCACCTCAGCTGTAGTTCTCTGCAGTTCATCCAGAGTGATCATGGGCCTCTTGGCTGCATCTCTGATCAGTCTTCTCCTTGTCTGAGCTGAAAGTTTAGAGGGACAGCCAGGTCTTGGTAGATTTGCAGTGGTCTGATACTCCTTCCATTTCAAAATGATCTCTTGCACAGTGCTCCTTGGGATGTTTAAAGCTTGGGAAATCTTTTTGTATCCAAATCCAGCTTTAAACTTCTCCACAACAGTATTACGGACCTGCCTGGTGTGTTCCTTGGTCTTCATGATGCTCTCTGCGCTTTCAACAGAACCCTGAGACTATCACAGAGCAGGTGCATTTATACAGAGACTTGATTACACACAGGTGGATTCTATTTATCACCATCAGTCATTTAGGACAACATTGGATCATTCAGAGATTCTCGCTGAACTTCTGGAGTGAGTTTGCTGCACTGAAAGTAAAGGGGCCAAATAATTTTGCACGCACCACTTTTCAGTTTTTTAATTGCTAAAAAAGTTAAAAATATCCAATAGATTTCGTTCCACTTCACAATTGTGTCCCACTTGTTGGTGATTCTTCACAAAAAATTAAAATTTTATATCTCTATGTTTGAAGCCTGAAATGTGGCAAAAGGTTGAAAAGTTCAAGGGGGCCGAATACTTTCGCAAGCCACTGTATATACACAATACACTGTAAGTGCAGCTAACTCACTGATTGTCCTGCCTAATCTATCTAACTCAAATGAAATTACACTGTCTCTCTGTCTATCTATCTCTCTTTCCACGCCGGAACACACACTACACAGGGCCGCCGTGCAGGTGGCCTTATATAGTGTGGGGCGTGTTCTAAACCCCCTGAGCCATAATTGGCCAAAGCCACCCTGGCTTTGGCCAATTACAGCTCTCTCTACCGACGGCGCAGTGATTGGCCAAGCATGCGGGTCATAGTGCATGCTTGGCCAATCATCAGCCAGCAATGCACTGCAATGCCGCAGTGAATTATGGGCCGTGACGCACCACACAAATTTGGCACGAACGGCCCATAACGTTCGGAATTCGGCGAATGACCGAACACCCAATGTTTGAGTCGAACATGGGTTCAACTTGAACACGAAGCTCATTCCTACCCCCGGGTATAATTGGAGTGGGTGGTGTGGTAGTGGTGACCCACCCAAGGTCTTTTTAGGCCCATTATCCTACCACCCACTAAATGCGTCTCCTGGAGAATGCAGATATGAGGTGTATATTTCTTAAGGTAGTCGAAAACCAGGGAGAGCTTGATTTTATGGTTGAGCCCTTGACAAGATCCTTATTGGAGCCATATCCTGGGAGGCAGAGGCGTAACTACAACTTTCAGGGCCCCGGTGCAAGAAACCATGAAGGGCCCCCTTGACCTCTGATCCCGGGCCTGGATCCCTTTACTCTCATTATAGGGCCCTTTATTAGGGTCTCACAGCGGCCTCCTTGTTGCCACCATGGTGGTAGAACACCAGGGTCCAGTCCCAAGTGCAACCTTTGTGACCCTGGTAGTTCCACCACTGTGTTCCACCTGCATTTAGGTACTGCCATAAATGTGATAGATTTTACTGGCATGTAGGACCTGCACTCCGAGCATCTAAAAGGCTTTTAAACGGGATGTTACTGGCAGACTTAGTGAGCGGACCCTGAGTAGATCACCCAGGACAGGAGAACCAAGAAACCCGTTGCCAACCCCAGGAATATGAGCTGCAGTGGTGCAGGAAGAAAGCTATGACAGCAAGTGGCTCACATTGGGGACACTGATGGATGTTGGAATGTCAGACTGGCAGCATTGGGCTAGCAGCAGTGGGGAGTGGTGGGGGGCCAAGTCAGGAGGCGGTTCTCAGTAAGACACCTTTCACACTGGAGCATTTTGCAGGTGCTATAGCGTTAAAAATAGCGCCTGCAAAACACCCCAAAACAGCTGCTGCATTGGATTTAACCCTTTTTCGGCCACTATTGGAGGTTAAAACTGCCACGCTAGCAGCCGAATAGTGCCGCTAAAACAATAATAAAGTGGCGTCAGCAGTGTGAAGGGGGTCTAACAGAAGAGCCAGTGCAAGAATTTTTGTCTACACAGGCATTTCGATTTTTGATGCTCTTCAACTCCACCATCCACCTGCCACCCCTCTCCCCTCCACAATGCAACCCCACCACCCCTACTGTCCACAGCTGTGCTGGGACCTTCTTCACTTTATGCCTGTGTTTGTGATGGGGTGCAACGTGAAGAACGTCTCTTCAAATCCCCCAGGACAAATCCATCCCCACTCAATCCCCCTCTCAGCAAAAATCCTCTCCCCACCTCTAGCACAGATCCTCTCCTCCAGGTTCTCCCTTCCAGCAGAACCCCCCCCCCCCCCCCCGCATCCTTGGTCAAATCTGCCCCCCCCCCCATCCTCCCCAGCACAAAACCTTTTTCCCCTATGCCAGCATATGTATTCTTCCCAGTTCTGTCACAAATCCAAATCCATACTTCCCAAATGTCCTGGTTTTGGTGGGACCTTCCTGAGATACAAATGAAATCCTGTGTATCCGGATCAAGGGTCTGTTTATACCAGAATGCTGTGAGGGAAACTTGTGTTTTGTGTGCATTTCCCACACTGCATTCAAAATGCACTGCCATAGCGATCTGTAATGGGTGTCAACTTAACCTCTTCACACTGTGCTAACCGACCCTGAGTCTTGGGGCCCAGTGCCAAAAAAAAGTTCAGGCATTTGGCTCCAATAACTTGCCTGACAGGGGGGCACTAACATAGGTACCTGGAGCAATTGCCCTGAATCTCTAGCAAGGTGCCCAGGATCCCAGACACCATGATTGTCCCCTATATAGCAGCCAGTTTGTCTTTTAAGAAGGGGGGAAGGGGGCAAGTTGTCAAAGAAGAATACATGCAGTGATTTGGGGGATAGGAGGATGCTTTAAGTGTTAGGGGGCACTTTGGGAGGGGAGAGAAATTGTGCTGAAAGGGAGGTTAATTAAAAAATCTGACCCCCCCAATCACAAGTTTTCTCCCCCCAAAAATGGCCGCTAACACATAAAGCATCCTCCTATCCCCCCAAATCACTGCAAGTATTCTTTAACAACTTTCCCCCTTCTCTGAGTCCCCTTCACTGTCTTCTTCCCCTGCACGTGCCAAGCATTAAGATTCAGTACAAACCTCAGATCAGCACTTCCCGTTCTGTTGATGCTGATTGCTGTGTCCATTCTCCTCCCCCTCCTTCTCCTGTCTCTGACATCCGAGCCAAGGAAAAGAGGGAGGGGTCTTCAGTCCGTGTGTCAGTGTGAGGTGGGCAAGAGGGGGGAGGAAGGGGAGAGAGAGGGAGTGAGAGGGAGAGATGCCGTACAGTGTAATCGCAGCGTGTGGGAACAGAAACACCCCGCACACGCTGCGAGGCCAGTCACTGGAGCCATTGGAGATGAGAGAAACAGGTTCCCGGACCGGAGGTCTTTCATGCGGTCGTGGGGCCCTCTTACAGTGGCGGGATTTGCCAGGGCCCAGTCGCAATTGCGACTGTTGCGACCCTGGTAATTCCGCCACTGCTGGGAGGACAGAAGAGGCCACCGGGGAACCTAGTGCATCCGAGACCCGGAGGGGACGGTTCCCAACACAGAGCCCACCGGGGGTTCTCCCAAGCACGTGTATGCAGGCAGCGGAGCAGAGAACATCAAGAAACAATCATCACTTCTGCTGTTATAGTACTGTCTGTAGTATAAGGCACTTAAACATGAAAAAAGGAAACAAAAAATGAAAAAAACATAACACCCATCCCATCCCACCCCACACCCCGAAAACTAAACCACAGGGTGTTTGAGTACCCAAACCAAACTTAAACCAACTCATAAGTAGGAGAAGGCTCCTAAGGGGGCAGTGTGTAACAATCGGCACACCTAGGACACAGTTCTCAGCGTTGGAGTTCAGGGACTCCAGCGTACACATTTCCTGGAGGCAGTAATTAGCTTAGGGATCATTTAAGAAACAAGACATACCTTCAGTTGTTAACTAGCAGCTTACACTTAGAGTACTCTCTAAGGGTTCAAACTTAGTTACCACAATTAAACACTTAACCTACGTGGAGGAAAGCAGGGTTAGCAAAGTAGTTAACAACCACGCTTAAACTTAAGATATAACTGAGGGGGGGGGGAGCTGTCTCACCCCCTTCCCTTCTCTCAGTCTAGAACTTCCAGTGGTGACACAGGATTCAGGTCAGGAAAAGGAGCAAAGGGCAGTTCCATTCCCCCCCATCCCAACCTCAACACCCCCCCATGTAATCAGCACATATGAGAATCATGTCACTCTCTGTATCAGCCGGGGAGAGTAGTGTAATACCATCATTCAGGAGTTCTATGTCTTCCGGTACACAAGAGGGGTAGGGGACAGCAGTAAGCAGGCAGACGCTGCTAGGCATGAGAAATGTATCAGGCCCCCTGAGCTCAATAGAGCAGGTTATCCGGTGAGTCAGTGTCTAGATCCACACAGTTCCAAGAACCAGGGCACCATTGCAGCAGTGTATAAGGTGTCCCCGGGAGGACCAGGGGAGCTCACTCCATCAGGCCTCCTGGTCCCATGTAGTGGGTGGGATAACAGAAACATAGGACTGTTGTGTTTACCACTGGATATAGCAGGTGAGTTAGAAAGGCAGCTGTAGTAGTCGCCGAAGGGAGGATCAGCGGTCACGAGGCAGGGATTCGATCCATCTGGATGAATTTGGTAGTCTCGCTGTCCACCACTCTGAGTCTCGCTGGGAACATCATATTGTATTTGAGTCCCTTGGTGCGCAGCTGGGCCTTGACTTGGTTGAATGTTCTGCGTTGCCTTTTGTGTTTCCACAGAGTAATCAGGGAATAGCATGATCTTTGCATTTTCATGGCGCAGTTCTCCCACTTTTCTTGCTTCCCTCGGGACCAGGTCTTGGTCCTAAAATTCAATAGGCGGAAGATGTATGTGCATGGCGGAGCGCCTGGCGGGCCCCGAACCGACGGCATTCTGTGGGCCTGTTCCACCGTGAAGTGAGGGGAGAATGGCGCCAGAGGGAGGAGTGTGCGCAGCAAGTGCTCCATATAGGTTTCCGGGTCACATCCCTCAGCTCACTTTGGAAGTCCCACTAGTCGCAGGTTATTCCTGCAGTTTCTGTTCTCCTGGTCTTCAGCCCGGGACTCCAGCATTCTCATTTTAACCTGCAGTGTGCAAAGGGAGGCAGTGTGGTCTCAGACCATATCTTCAGTGTCCCCTACCCTCCGCTCCGACAGCCTGTCCCCGTATTTATCCATGTCGTGCCTTATTAGACCCATTTCCAACTACATCTGCTCTATTTTTGTGGTCAGGGTAGTTTGGCATCCCGCTATAGCCTGCATGAGAGCCTGAAACTGTTCCAATCCCAGCGGTGGTGGCTCAGCTTGCTCCATCTGGGACGCCATGTTCATGTGTGCCGCTCCACGTGGGTCCCGGACCAACGGCTGTGTTTGGGAGCCAAGTGCTTTTTACTCTGCGCATCGGAGTTCCCCCTTCGCATGCCCAACCTCAGTCTCAGCCTTGCAGGCAAAACAGGGTGGCTGTATATCCCTTAAGAACGGAAATTAAGCCTACCAGGTGCGCAGCTCCCTTCCCACACGTCCTATTAGGTCGCCATCTTAACTACGCCCCCTTTGGTATATATTTACTTTTATTTTATACAGATGAAAATGTGTTTGTGTGTGCTAAAATTAAAATATTTTTTCCTGAAAAACATAGTCGAAAATGTAGTTACACACATATAGTACAACATATAAAATTGCAACTACAATCTTTTTATTCTACAAAAGTCTCTACATTCAGATGGGAAGTGTTTTAAAGAATACCATTAAGGTCCTTGTGGTTTTAGGGTAAAAAACTGACAGGAGCACAACTGTCCCTGTCTTCCAGTTGTGTTCCTGGTTTGTCACCCTGACTATAAGTGTCTGTTTCAACCCACATTACACAGTGTCAGAACTATTGAGGTTAAAAAGAACTCATTTTTAAGACCTATGCATATTATTTTATATATGGTTGCATGGGCATCTCGGAAGCCATATTGTCCATTTGTTAGAAGGTTAATGTAAGTTCATTGCTTGTGAATAGTGTCTCTTATGAGAGATTTTTAAAAGTCTTATCACATATTCTCTCAGGTCGTAAATTGTAAGAGTCCTAGACAACAATAACAAGATAAGTTCCTCATTACTGGAAAAGGCAAAGAAAAAGGGGCTTATTCAAAAATTGCCTTATGAACAGGTATTATTAATCGCAAGTAATTATGTTAGCAATAATTTCTATTGTATTATCATTGCATTGTATGGGGCAATTATATGTCTTCTTAATTGAATAATCTCACATATTTTGGTTTATGTACTTTTATAATATTCAACATATTGTACTCATTGATACAACATTGATTGTACTCATTGAAACATATTAGTATATATATATATACTAATATGTTTCAATGAGTACAATCTAATATGTTTCAATGAGTACAATCAAACATTATATTCATTATATATTGTTTGATTGTACTCATTGAAACATATTAGTATATATATTACTAATATGAGAGTAGCATGTTTGAAATATTATGAATAAGAGTGAAAATACATGTAAAATAATCATTGCATTTTGAAAAAACAGTTATCTCACTACCAAGGAATTTGGAGGAAAAATAATTGCGTTGGTTAGACTTTCTTAAAACAATATATCTTAGGAAGAGAAGCCTGACAGTTCTGTCTTTAACAGATCATCCTATTATATTTATGGTTTTGTTTAAGGTTGAGGTCAGAGGTTATTTGAAAACAATCATGGTATTTTTAAGGAAAATTCCAAAATTATTTTTAATCCTATACTGCCCCCTTTAGGTAGCTGTACGGATGAATCCAATACTGCCCCCTTTAGTTTTGTGGAAAATGTTTAATTTGACATCATTAATTTTGTGGAAAACTGATCCACACCTACTTTCTTGGAGGATAAAAGTGTGTAGACAAACGGCAGTAGAAAAAAAGGAAAAATCAAGGAAGGGAAGTGTCCATTGGACAAACAGCTGACATCTCTCAGACAAGGATTTTGAGATTTCTGGTAAAGTATCCATTTCTATTTATCTGTAAGAAATTAATTAAACATACATATAGATGAACCAATTCGTTTTTGTAGTATAAGATTTGGAATTGTGATCATTTTAACTGCAGTATGAATTATTCCTTTTCCAATTCAAAGTGAGGTATACACACATGTGGATAATCTCATTGAAGCCGATTTCAGTTTATAGTATTTGGTTTAGTGATGATGTATGTTTTAATAAAATAATTTATTGTAAATAATCTTTACCTTAAATATAAGTCTGGTTAAAATCACCAACCTAAAATAATCTGAGCTTGCAAATATGTCTGTTGTCTGAGAAAGGTCACGTGTCAAAGTCAACACCTTGTTGTTTTCACATTCTGTTGAGCCATTGATTGTATAATTAATCACTCTAAAGGAAATTACTCAGTTTTGTTACATTGATATTTTAAATAAGATCCTGTGGTTATTTCGTTATCATCTGTATTATCCACATTATTGAAATGTTGATCCATATTCTTTGCTTGTCACCAGTTATATTTTGATATTATTTTGCATTGATTTTTAGTAAATAAATATGTATATTGTTGCACATCTTTTTGTACTCCTTTTGTAATCAGGTTAGCATGAATAAACGAATTTGAGTTATTTTGTTGATTTGTGGAAATAAGTGGGAATCTCCTTAATCGTAGATCCTTGCTTATTTTCATAAATATAAAACTGTTTAATATTTCAGTATAAACCAGAGGCGGCTCTCTAATTAGGCAAATTAGGCGGTCGCCTAAGGCCTCGCGCTTACAGGGGCCTCGCGACCGTCTAATTTGCCTGACAATGGAGAGGAGGAGAGCCCAGCATCGGAAAGGATTGCGCTGCCTACGGATGGGCGGGACCGATCTAGAACACCGGGACTGTACTGTCTGCTAACACCCTCCCCTGCCGCCTTCTCATCTCTTTTACGGGCTCGGGCAGCGCTGTACGGGGTGAGTCACTGGCCCCCGTGCCGCTATGATTCCTGTAAAAAAAAAAAAGCCGCACCAGTGATCACAGGGGAGGTGAGCAGTGTCCGCTCAGCCTGTCCTGTACAGGTCCTCTATGATTGTCTATGAGGATGCTGGAATCAGCTAACACAGATAATGCTCTGTCCTCTGCACATCCTGCAGATAGGTGTGCTGGAGCGGAACGCTGACAGGTGGGCGTGGCCAGGAGGCAAAACATCTCACTGCTCGCCGTGCTCGGTCCAGAGACTAATAAGCTGCAGACTGCGGGGTTGACTGCTTGGTGAAGCCCCGCCCCCCACGTGTGTTGTGGATTCACCCCAGCATGCAGAGGCTGCTCAGAGCACCTGAGTGTCGGTAGTCTGAGTTCGGGGATTGGGGTGAGTCCGATGACATTGACGATCCATTTTTCTGCACACTGATACATGACCGCCCTGTTTATCACCCAGCAAACCCCTCCTCTTCCATGTGACCCTCTCCTCCCCCGTCTTCATCCCCATCCCTCTCCCCCCTCCCCCTCTTCCGCCTCCCCTCTCTCCCCCCTCTTCATCCCCATCCCCCTCTCCCTCTCCTCTCTCCCCACCCTCTCCTCTCTTCCCTTCCTCCGCTCTCCCCCCTCCTCTCTCTCCCCCCTTCTCTCTCTCCCCCCTCCTCATCCCCATTCCCTCTCTCTTCCCCCTTTTCTGCCTCTCTTTCCCCTCTCCCCTCTCTTCTGCCTCTCTCTCCCTCCTCCCTTCTCTCCGCCCTCTTCACCCCCCTCTCCCTCTCCTCTCTTCCCCACCCTCTCCTCTCTTCCCTTCCTCCGCTCTCCCCTCTCCTCTCTCTCCCCCCTCCTCATCCCCATCCCTCTCTCTCTTCCCCCTTTTCTGCATCTCTCCCCCCCCCCCTCTCCCCCCACTTCTCTCTTCCGCCTCTCCCCTCCTCCCCTCTCTTCAGCCCCGTCCCTCTCTCTCTCTCTCCCCCCCTCCCCCCTCTTCTGCCTCTCTCTCCCTCCTCTCTCTCTCCCCCCTCTTCATCCCCATCTCCCTCTCCTCTCTTCCCCCCTCTCCTCTCTTCCCTTCACCCGCTCTCTCTCTCCCCCTCCTCTCTCTCCCCCCTTCTCTCCCCCTCCTCTCCCTCCCCTCCTCTCTCCTCTATCCCCCTCCTCTTTCTCCCCTCCTCCTCTCCCCTCCCTCCTCCTCCTCTTCCCCTCTCTCTCTCCCCCCAATCTTCAATCTATCCTTTTGCCCCTCCCTCTCACCCTCCTCCCTCTCCCCCACCCCCATTCTCTCTCCCTCTCCCCCCTCTCCCCCCTCTTCTCTCTCTCTCTCTCTCTCTCTCCCCCTCTCTCCCCCCTCTCTCTCTCCCCCTCTCTCTCCCCCCTCTCTCTCCCCCCTCTCTCTCTCTCTCTCTCTCTCTCCCCTCTCTCGCCCCCCCTCTCTCTCCCCCTCTCCCCCCTCTCTCTCTCTCTCCCCTCTCTCCCCCTCTCTCCCTCCTCCCCCTCTCTCTCCCCCCCTCTCTCTCTCCCCTCCCCCACCATCTCTCTTCCCCCTCTCCCTCCTCTCTCCTCCCCCCTTTCCTCTCTCTCCCCCTCTCCCTCCTCTCTCCCCCCCTTTCCTCTCTCCCCCCTCTCCTCCTCTTGCTCTCTCTCTCTCTCTCTCTCTCTCCCCTCTCCCCCTCCCCCCACCATCTCTCTTCCCCCTCTCCCTCCTCTCTCCTCCCCCCTTTCCTCTCTCTCTCTCTCTCTCTCCTCTCT